>PVIU01020104.1:0-34723 GCA_004026605.1 Ondatra zibethicus
ACCAACAAAAAGCCTGCAAACTCATGGAAACTGAACAGTCAACTACTGAACCACTCCTGGGTCAAGGAAGAAATAAAGAAATTAAAGTCTTCCTTGAATTCAACGAAAATAAAGAAACAACATACACTAACCTATGGGACACTATGAAAGCAGTGCTAAGAGGAAAGTTTATAGCACTTAGTGCCCACATAAAGAAAACGGAGAAAGCACACATTAGTGACTTAACAGCACACCTGAAAGCTCTAGAAAAAAAAGAGGCAGACTCACCCAGGAGGAGTAGAAGACTGGAAATAACCAAACTGAGGGCTGAAATCAACAAAATAGAGACACAGATAACAATCCAAAGAATCAATGAAATGAAGAGCTGGCTCCTTGAGAAAATCAACAAAATCGACAAACCCTTATCCAAACTAATCAAAAGGCAGAGAGAGAACACTCAAATTAACAAGATCAGAAATGAAAAGGGGTACATAACAACAGACACTGAGGAAATACAAAGAATCATTAGGTCTTACTACAAAAGCCTGTATGCCACAAAATTGAAAATGTAAAAGAAATGGACAGTTTTTTAGATCAATACCACATACCAAAATTAAATCAAGACCAGGTGAACAGTTTAAATAGACCTATAAGTTGCGAGGAAATAGAAGCTGTCATCAAAAACCTCCCAACCAAAAAAAGCCCAGGACCACATGGTTTTAATGCAGAATTATAGCAGAACTTCCAAGAAGAGCTAATACCTATACTCCTTAAGGTGTTTCACATCATAGAAACTGAAGGGTCATTGCCAAACTCTTTTTATGAAGCTACAATTACCCTGATACCAAAACCACAGAGGGAAACAACCAAGAAAGAGAATTATAGACCAATCTCACTCATGAACATTGATGCAAAAATTCTCAATAAAGTACTGGCAAACCGAATCCAAGAACACATTAAAAAAATCATCCATTATGATCACTTGATGGCTTCATCCCAGAGATGGTTCAACATACGAAAATCTATCAATATAATCGATCATATAAATAAACTGAAAGAAAAAAACATATGATCATTTCATTAGGTGCTGAAAAAGCATTTGACAAAATTCAACACCCCTTTATGATAAAGGTCTTGGAGAGATTAGGGATACAAGGATATTATCTAGGTATAATAAAGCAATATATAGCAAGCCGACAGCTAACATCAAGTTAAACGGAGAGAAGCTCAAAGCGATTCCACTAAAATCGGGAACAAGACAAGGCTGTTTACTGTCACCATACCTCTTTAATATAGTGCTTGAAGTCCTAGCAATAGCTATAAGACAAAATAAGGAGATCATGGGGATTCGAATTGGAAAGGAAGAAGCCAAACTTTTGTTATTTGCAGATGATATGATAGTGTACATAAATGATCCCAATACTCTACCAAAGAACTTCTACAGCTGATAAATACCTTCAGTGAAGTGGCAGGATACAAAATCAACTCAAAAAAATCAGTAGCCCTCTTATACACAAAGGATAAAGAAACAGAGAGGGAAATCAGAGAAACATCACCTTTCACGATAGCCACAAATAGCATAAAGTATCTTGGGGTAACACTAACCAAGGAAGTGAAAGATCTATTTGACAAGAACTTTAAGACCTTGAAGAAAGAAATTGAAGAGGATACCAGAAAATGGAAGGATCTCCCATGCTCCTGGATTGGAAGGATCAATATAGTAAAAATGGCAAATCTACGAAAGGCAATCTATAGATTCAATGCAATCCTCATCAAAATCCTACAAAATTCTTCATAGACCTTGAGAGAACAATAACTAACTTTATATGGAAAAACAAAAAGCCCAGGTTAGCCAAAACAATCCTATACAATAAAGGAATTGCCGGAGGCATTACCATCCCTGACTTCAAACTCTATTACAGAGCTACAGTAATGAAAACAGCTTGGTATTGGCATAAAAACAGAGATGTTGACCAATGGAATCGAATCAAAGACCCGGATATTAATCCACAAAAATATGAACACCTCATATTTGACAAAGAGGTTAAAATTATACAATGGAAGAATGAAAGCATCTTCAACAAATGGTGCTGGCATAACTGGATGTCAACCTGTAGGAGAATGAAATTAGACCTTTATCTGTCACCCTGCACAAAACTCAAGTCCAAATGGATTAAAGACCTCAACATAAATCTAACCACTCTGAACCTGATAGAAGAGAAAGTGGGAAGTAGCCTGCAGTACGTGGGCACTGGAGATGAGTTCTTGTGTAAAACCCCAAGGGCACAGACAATAAGAGCAACAATGAACAAATGGGACCTCCTGAAACTGTAGAGCTTCTGTATAGCAAAAGACACAGTCATTAAGACAAAAAGGCAACCTACTGAATGGGAGAAGATCTTCACTGACCCCACATCAGACAAAGGTCTGATATCAAAATATACAAGAACTCAAGAAACTAGACATTAAAGTTCTATATACCCCAATTAAAAAATGGGGTAATGATCTGAACAGAGAATTCTCAACAGAAGAAGTTCGAATGGCCAAAAGATACTTAAGGTCATGTTCAACTTCCTTAGCACTCAGGGAAATGCAAATCAAAACAACTTTGAGATACCATCTTACACCTGTCAGAATGGCCAAAATCAAAAACACCAACGATTGCCTATGCTGAAGAGGATGTGGAGTAAGGGGAACTCTCATCCATTGCTGGTGGGAATGCAAACTTGTGCAACCTCTTTGGAAATCAGTGTGGCGGTTTCTCAGGAAATTGGGAATCAACCTACCTCAGGATCCAGCAATACCACTCTTGGGAATATACCCAAGAGAAGTCCAATTATACTACAAAAGCATTTGTGCAACTATGTTCATAGCAGCATTGTTTGTAATAGCCAGGACCTGCAAACAACCTAGGTGCCCCTCAATGGAAGAATGGATCAAGAAAGTGTGAATTATATACTCATTAGAATACTACTCAGCAGTAAAAAACAATGACATCTTGAATTTTGCATGCAAATGGATGGAAATAGAAAACGCTATCCTGAGTGAGGTAACCCAAACCCAGAAAGATGATTATGGTATGTACTCACTCATTAGTGGACCCTAGCCATAAAATAAAGGACACTAAGCACTTAGCTCACAAGCCCAGAGGAGCCGAATAGCAAGGTGAACCCAAAGAACGCATATACAGATCCTCGTGGAAGTTGGAATCAAACAAGATCATCAGGCAAAAGTTGGAAGCCAGGGGGCAGGGATAGAGGTGAGGAGTAGGGGAGTAGGGGAAGGGGAAAGGGAGAAGGATAAGGGAGAAGGACTGGGGAGAGCTTGGGGGAGTGGGAAGGTGAAGATGGAGGAAAGGTGGACATTGGAGAAGGGAATAAGATATCTACATTAAGGGAGCCATTTTAGGTTTGGCAAGATACTTGGCCCTGGAGGGGATCCCAGGTGTCCACGGGCATGTCGCCAGCTAGGTATTCGGGCAGCAGAGGAGAGGTGCCAGAACTAGCCTTGTCCCATAGTCACATTGATGATTATCTTGATCACCATTATAGAAATTTCATCTGATGGATGTAGATAGAGACAGAGACCCACATTCACATCAGAGCAATGGATTGAGCCCCCAAGGTGCAGTTGAAGAGCAGAAGGTGGGAGAAGATGAGTAAGGAAGTTAGAACCGTGAGGGGCTGGTCCACCTACTGAGACAGTGTGCCTGAACTAATGGGAGCACACCAATCCATCTGGACTGGGACTGAATGAGCATATGATCAAACCAGACTCTCTGAATGTGGTGCCAAAAGGGGGCAGACGGAGAAGCCATCAACAATGACGGCAGGACCTATCTCTTCTGCATATATTATCTTTTTGGGAACCGAATCTTTTTGGATACACACCTTCCTAGGCCGGGACGGAGGGGGTTGGGCCTTGGACTTCCAACAGGGCAGGGCACCATTCCCTCTTTTAAGGAAGAAAGAGGAGGGAGGAAGAGTGGGGGGTAGTGGGAGGGGACCGGGAGAAGGGTAAGAAATGTAAAAATTTTATTTATTTAATTATGTTTTTGAATGAAAAAAATAAAAATACGAAATAAAAGTTATTCTATGAAAAACAAAAAACAGATTTAAACAATACATGTCCACAAAGCCAGCCTTACAGAAAGTTCTAGAAGGAAAACCCCAACCCTAGAAAACTAACTGCATCCTCAAAGATACAGGAAACAGATAACTTCCCACTAGCAAAACCCCAAAAATGGAAACACACAATCAATATCATCAACAAATAACAGGAATTAAAACCACTGATCATTATTATATATTAATATCAATGAGCTCAATTCACCTATAAAAAGATATGAAAACAGGATCCAGCCTTCTGCTGTATACAAGAAACACACCTCAAACAGAAAGACAGATGTTACCTCTGAGTAAAAGGGTAGGAAAAGATTTCCCAAATAATAGACCTAAGATTCAAGTGGGTATAACTATACTGATATCTAACAAAACAGATTTTAAACTGAAATCGATCAGAGGAGATGGAGAAAAACACTTTATACTCATAACAGGAACAATCTATCAAGATACTGTCTCAATTCTTAACATCTATGCCCCAAATACAAGATCACCCACATATATAAAAGAAACACTACTAAAACTTAAATTGCACATCAAACCCCACACACTAATAGTAGGAGACTTCAACACTCCATTCTCATCAGTGGACAGGTCAAATGACAGAAACTTAGCAGAGAAATAAGAGAACTAACAGATGTCATAACTCAAATAGACTTAACAGACATCTATAGAATATTCCACACAAACACAAAAGCTTATACCTTCTTCATAGCACCTCATGAAACCTTCTCTAAAATTGGCCACACACTCAGTAATAAAGCAAACCTCAACAAATACAAAAAATGGATTAAACCAGTATATCTTAGCAGATCACCATGGCTTAAAGTTAGAATTTAACAAGAACACTACTCTCTGAAAGCATAAAAACCAATGGAAATTGAACAGTGAACTATTGACCCACTCCTGGGTCAAAAAGAAATAAAAAAAAGAAATAAAATACTTATTAGAATTCTATGAAAATGGAGGCAGAACATACCCAAACCTACGGGACTCTATGAAAGCAGTTCTACATTGAAAGTTCATAGGACCAAGTGTCCACATAAGAAAAGTGTAGAAGCCTCATACAAATGACTTAACAGTACATCTGAAAGCTCTAGAAGAAAAAGAAGCAGATGCAGCCAGGAGTAGTAGAAAAAAGGAAATAATCAAATTGAAGACTGAAATCAACAAAATAGAAACAAAGAAAACAATACAAAGAATCGATGAAACAAAGAACTGATTCTTTGAGAAAACCAACAAGATAGACAAACCCTTATCCAAACTAATCAAAAGGTAGAGAGAGAATATCCAAATTAATAAAAATCAGAAATGAAAAGAGGGACATAACAATAGACACTGAGGAAATCCAGAGAATCATTACGTCATACAACAAAATCTGTACTCCACAAAATTGGAAAACATAAAAGAAATGGAAAATTTTCTACATAGATACCATACTGCAAAATTATATCAAGACCTGGTGAACAATTTAAATAAATCTATAAACTATAAGGACATAGAAGTTGCCATCAAAAGCCTCACAACCAAAAATGTCCAGGGCCAGATGGTGCTCCTTCAGCTAATAACCCTTAAAGTAGCAGCCCACTTGGGTGTGGTATCATATACTGCCAAAACACTGTAAAACATGTGCCTGCTCTCTTACTCTCTTCCCTCCAGCTCCTGCTTCTGGCTGCTAGACCCTGTTTTTTTTTCACACAGTGGACTGTTATTTAGGACAGTGATCTGAAAGTTTCCCTTAGATAAATAACTCTTTTATTATTCATAACTCTGAACTGGTGTAGGATTATTTTCTGACTTCCATCATCATCTGGCACTGAAATGTTTGGTTTTTTACCCCTCAGCTCTGGCTGCATACCAGCTTTGTGTGAGTCCTCCCACAGTCCACCTAGGCTGCAGCCTGGGAATGGAGCCTGCAGTTCATTTGGATACAGAATTCTCACGCAACGGTTTTCTTGCTACAGATCGGCCAAGGTTCTTTATATTATCTCCTTACATGCCTCAGAGCAGCATCAAGTCCCTGTGCACATTCTCTCATGCCTGTGCCCTGCCACTGCACCCTGCAGAAACTCAGACTCAGACATGATATGGACATTCCCGGGTGCCTTTTGTTATCTTCTTATCCCTGTGCTCCTGTGGCTGCTGATACATCAGGGTCTACTGTGGTTTACAGAGTCTGTGATTTCTATTAAATAAGTATTATCTTTCAGCGTTTCACTCTAAAATCAGATTCAGACCAGCCACTAGGCCCACTGGGTTTGTTTTGTATGTGGCTCATGACACTTACTGGCACGTAAAAGTTATTGCACCTACTCCAGCCTAAAATCAACCATGGGTAAGATTTATAACTTGAAATACTTTATAATTTAAAAGTGCAATATGTCAGATAACCTAACCATTGCATGGTTCAATAGCCTCTTTACTTACACCATGTATGAGGTTTTACAAAACTTATATGATTTCCCTCCTACATCACTATTTTTGATTCTGGGAATTAGACTTGTTCTCATTGTTTTTTTCTTAAAAATAGGGTTTGACAATAGGGCTAAGAATCAGGTCCTTTTAGAAATGGTATGGTCTTTACAGACTGAAACCAAGCTTGCTGTAGGAACAGCTTGTGGTTACCTGCCTACTAGGGTGTGGGCTCTTAGACCATATATGGTGATTCAGAGTCTGTGTATGCCTTTTATTCTTTTTCCACAGCTGCTCTTTCAGATTGCTGGATTGCTGGATTGCTGGATTTGATCTCTGTTCTCCATTCAAGCAGAGAATTCTGATTTGTGAGATTATTCCTAAATAAATAACCATCTATTTCTCAATTCTGAGCTAGTGTGGGTTTTCTTTTAAGTGTCCGTTCCATACTTGGTGCCAACATGGATTTAAACTCCACACCTACTGGGTAGGCAGCCTAATGGCCTAGCCATTCCACAGCCCAGTCAGTTTCCCAACCCTGCCTTCTTGGCTTGCTTTTAACTAAGCAGTTTTTTTGTAGAATCCCCAACACAGCAGACTTTATTGTGTGTGACAGCTTGGAAATTTCCCTGGTGCAGTTCTTTATTGCATTGCAACTTGTAAAGCTTCCAGTTTCTGTTCCCTGCCTCTGAGTTCTGGGTTTCTTGCTCCATGTATGGAATTGATTTAATTGCCTTTAATTTGTCAAGCAAAGCATATTTCTCAGTATTTAACCAGTATCAAGGCAGAAGCTAAAGCGGCCCAGAACCATTCCTGTTGTCACCAGTTGCATTGCTTCTAGTTGCAGCTCTGCAACCACAACATCTGCTGGACAATAAAGATTGCTGTTTATCGGATCACATAACAGGTAATAAATACATCATTATGGCAGACTTTGTTAACAATGCAAATTTTAGTAACTTTTTTGCTAATAATATGGATTGTATTATGTGATGCTTATATGACTGTGGTGATACTTCAATTTACGGGGTATTAGGTTTCATTTTTTTCTCCATATTCTATCATTAAGGAAGATTATGGCACTTTTAGGAATGATACAATCTTTACAGACTAATAATGAACAGCTAGTTGACATGGTTAATACTATCGAAAATCAAAGATTACCTGAAAAAGTTAATACTATTACAGACAAAATTAAATCCATATCTAAGGGTACTAAGAAGTTATCTGAAAAGAATTCATACTATTGAATTTGACCATCAAAAGTTCTCAAAAACTTATGATAAGTTAACAGAAAAACTGTCTCTCCAGGATGGCAATCTGCATGGTATTCAAGTAAAGTCCAAAGATGAGATGTTATCTTTAAAGGCGAAACTTCAGACCTTGGAATCACATGTGCAGAATGAGGACCAAAGACTAGGTGCCTCAATGAAATCACTAGAAATATATACAGGCCAGGAGATTTAGGCTTTACAAAAGACAATAATAAAAAGATTTGAAATAATTGAGGAGATTATTGGAGCTGAAGAACAGGGAAAGAAGGCACAAGGAAAGGATTCAACATCACCAGTGGCTGTCAGAGATAGCTTACCCAGGGTTTTAGCTTCCTACCCTGTTATCTACTCTGACAAAGCTTCAGGTTCTAAAGGCCCAAAAGGATCCAAAGAAGGTAGATGGATACCTATAGGAATGAATGATCTAAAAGAATTAAACAAGCTGTTGTCACTTATGGCTTGCATTCCACATTTGTTAAGGAGTTGATAAGGACTTGGGCTTCTAATGTCAAGGATATCCCACATGATTTTTTTCAGTCAGTTTCAGCAGTCCTGGATGATGGACATCTCTTGATGTTTAGAATTGCTTTCAGGGAGGAAGCAAAAATTTTGGAACAACAGAAAAAAGCAAAAGGCCTTGAGACTTCCCAAGATCAAATTCTTGGTCAAGGCCCTTATGTTGACCCACAGATTCAAGCACTTTATGATGAAGAAATCTTGTCTCTGTGCCACAAAGCAGCCTTATATGCTTAAGACAGGATTCAAGAACTAAGGAAAATTTAGGGTTTTTCAGACAGAGAGAACCCTTTACTGTGTTTTTTACAAAGATTAAGTAAGGCTGTACAAATAAGAGTAACAGACCCAGATGCTAGAGGAGTACTTCCTGAATCTCTAGCTTCTGAAAATGCAAACAAAGAATGCAAATACTTGGGCCTTTAAAGGTTAGATCAGTATCTATGGATGAATGGATTCTACATACAATGAATGTTGAGACATTTGACTATAATGCTGAATCTTGGGTAGCAGAAGCAATTTCCAAAGGAATGAGGAGACATCAAACTGCCAAATGTTTTAATTGTGGTAGAATAGGACATCTGAGAAGGGATTGTAGACAAGGAATTCCTAGGAATAATATTTCCTCTGGTAACGGCAAAAATAGGAAAACTCAGCCTTCAGTTATATGCACCAATGAATGCAGATCAACAACAAAGACTAGGCAACCTGATACCATCGGGAAACTCCTTGAGGGGCCTCTTGCAGGCAACCAAGCCAAAAGTGGCCAAGTCCCTGTGGAGGACATGTCACACCAGGGAAATTAAAAAATCCAGAGCCTTCTTTACAATACCATACTGTTCAAAATGATAGCAAAAACATGGAGGATAAGTCAAAAATTCCAATAGGAAATAAGAAACACATATTTGGGCAGACTTTTATAAATGATCATAGACCAAATCTAAGAGTGCATATAAATACTATTGTAATTGTTGGCTTGATAGACACAGGTGCGGATATGAGTATCATTACTCCAGAATCTTGGCATCCAAATTGGCCTCTTCAAGAGGGAGATGTTCAATTTCTAGGATTTGGAACCATATCTCAAGTTAAACAAATCAGAAGATGGGTTGATGCATTGGGTCAGAATGACAGAGAGGGAAGCTGAGGCCATATGTTGCTAATATTGCAAAAAATCTATGGGACTCTGACCTGCTACAGCAATGGAGTACCCAGATAAACATCCCCGCAGTCCCAGGAACTCATAATTCTGGGAAGGATATAATAAGGTACTATGAACAAAGGTCACCAACCATTCAGGCTGTACAAGAACATAAAACAACTAGCAAACCTTTAGAGGTACCAACAGCCCTACCTTTAAAATGGTTAACTGAAAAGCCAGTATGGGTTAAGCATTGGCCTCTAGCAGAAGATAAGTTGCAGGATGTAGAACAACTAGCATGAGAGCAAATAGATGCTCACCATATTGATAATTCAACCAGCCCTTGGAATTCTCCTATATTTGTTGTAAAAAGAAATCTGGCAAATGGAGAATGGTGACAGATCTAAGAGCTGTCAATAAGGTTATTCAACTCATGAGATCTCTACAATCTGGAATTCCTCTGCCTTCCCTATTACCAAAAGGATGGCCTCTTATAGTTATTGTTTTGAAAGATTGTTTCTTTACTATACCTTTACAAGAAAAGGATAGAGAAAAAATTTGCCTTCACAGTGCCTATTTAAAATAATTCTCAGCCTACTATGAGATATCAATGGACTATCCTCTCACAGGAAATGCTCAATAGCCCCACATTGAGCCAATACTTTGTAAGTCAGCCATTGGAAATAATATGTAAGCAGTTTCCTAAGTCTATAATTTACCATTACATGGATGACATTTTGCTATCTGATCCAAATATGGATACTTTAGAATGAATGTTTGAAGAAGTAAAGAAAGTTTTGCCAAAATAGGGATTACAAATTGCTCCTGGAAAAATACAGAGAGGAGATTCTGTCAATTACTCAGGTTATAAAATAGGTTAATTACCTGGGTTACAGAATAGGTTTACAGAAAATTAGAAAACAAAAGGCAAAAATTAGAAGAGATCAGTGTCAGTCACTTAATGACTTTCAAAGTTTATTAGGAGTCATTTCCAGTCTACAACAGCTGTTGTGATAACACCTGATCTAATAATTTGCTTAAACAAAACATTAGATGCTGATAAAGACTTGAATAGTCCCAGAGAATTAACAACTGAAATGAAAAAATAATTGACAATTTTTGAAGAGAAATTACAGGAGGCAAATGTGGATAAGGTGACTCCAAATCTAAATTGTTTTCTAGTCTTATTGTTTTCCAGAATTAATGCAGAGGGATGATATTATCTTAGAATGCATCTTTTACCACATAAACCAAGTAAAAATTTAAAAACTTATGTGGAAAGGGTCTCTGAATTATTATAAAAGGTAAATTGAGACTCATCAATTAGCAGGTATAGACCCAGCAGAGATTATAGTGACTGTTACTGCTGAAGAAATAAAAAAGTTATGGGAAGACAAATCATCCTGCCAAAGTGTTTGTGCTAATTTGGTGGGAGAAATTAAAAGCAATTGTCCTAAAAGTGATACTCAATTTATAAAGAGAACTTCTTGGATTCTTCACTGATTGTATGTGATGCACCAATAACTGGAGCCTGTACATTTTATACTGATGCAAATAAATCAGGGAAGGCAGGTTACACATCATAAAAATTAAGTAAGGTTGAACAATGCCCTTATATTTCTGTCTAGAAGGCAGATTTATATGCTATTCTTATGGTACTATGGGATTTTAAAGAATATAGTTGCTGATTCACAATATGCAGAAAGAGTTGTTTGCATATTGAAACTTCTGAGTTTATACCAGATGATGCAGAATTGACTTCATTATTCATTCAGATGCAAGACATATTCAGGAATAGGTTTTGTCCTTTATACAAAACACACATCAAATTCCATATGTGTCTGCCAGGTTCTCCAGCACAAGATAATGCAGAAATTGATCAGTTATTGATTGGAAGTGTGTTGCAGGCCTCTGAATTTAATTTAAAAAAATCATGTCAATAGCAAAGGTTTAAAGAAAGTATATTCTAACAGATGGCAGCAAACAAAGGAGAGTATGAAGAGATGTCCTACTTGCTCTTTCTATAATCAAACACCACTGCCTACAGGAAGTAACCCAAAGGGTACTCAAAGGATAAAATCTGGCAGATAGATGTGTTCTACCTTACAGAATTTGGTAAATTAAAATATATATGCCATAACATATACACATTCCCAGGTTTTCACTGGGCAACTGCCTTGAGCTTGGAAAAGGCTAATTCTGTAATCACACACTTATTAGAAGTTATGGCCATCATGGTCATTCATGCACAAATAAACACGGATAATAGTTCAGCATATGTATATAAGAAAATGAAACAGTTTTTTGCTTATTATAATATAAAGCACATTACAGGTATACCAAATAATCCTACAGGTCAGGCAGTTATAGAACGGTCAAATCATACTATAAACTTTATGCTGAACAAACATAAAAGGATGGAATATACCCTCAGGAATAGATTTCATAATGCTTTATTAACCTTGAATTTTCTTAATGCCAATGAGAAAGAAACAACAGCAGCAGAGAGGCTTTGGATAATGGAAAAAAACTTCTGAATTGAATCAACCAGTGTATTTCAAGGATGTATTGACTTCACAATGGAAACCAAAAGATGTACTACATTGGGAAAGGGGTTTTGCTATTGTTTGCACAGGAGAGGAATGTGGATACCATCAAAATTAATAAAGATTTGGTTTGAAAAAGAGAAATTCCTTGATAAAGAGAAATGATAGCTCATCCACAATGGTGACAACCATACAGGTGGTAAGGAACGCATATAGTGGTAGGGCAGAGTTCTGCTCTTATCTTTACAGAAAAATACACATCTTCAACAATTCAAGATACCCTGGATATTTGAATGCTGACAGAAGGAAAAGCAACTATCCACTAAGGATCATCTAGAAAAAGGAACATGAATGATGAAGTCAGGTAATTAATACATATACATTTAAATATATATCTCTATATATTTTTATGAATATATAGGGCTGGTTTTAGAGTTGGACAATGGCTCTGTATGTCTCTAAATCCAAGCGTGTTGTTAAAACAAACATTCAGAGTTTCTGTCTCATATCGGGAGCCTTCTGGTAGGGGACAGAACAAAGACTTTAGGAAAAATTTTACATCCTGCATGTCTATTTTGTCAATATCATATACTTTTTTGAATGTATGTCTCTATGAATAATGTTTAAGTTTTCCTACAGATCCTTTTCCTGCAGTAATCTTTGAAGTTTTTAGGAAAAAGATAGGGCCCAATAGCAGCAGCTCCACACATTGTGGATGTTGATAGTGCTACTATAATACCAGCTTTTGGTCTCATGACGTTCTGGCTAGAACTCCAAATAAGAACTTTGGGGGAAAAAAAACCTTATCGACTGTTTGGAAATTATTTCAACTGTACTAGATAGTAATTTTGAAACTTAACCATCACTTTAATTTTGCAAGATCCCATTAAGCTGCCATGACAGAGGGAAGCAATTCTAGAGGATGATGCCCCCATCCCAAAAAGGTCTGTACTCAGGGTTGGAAACACCATTTAGGGGTTGTTGATTATTACTTATATTAGATAGAGGGTTGGGGTGAAAACTATGTTGTTCTAAAAAGAAAAATGTGATAATAATAGTGGGTAATAGAGTGAATACTTGTGAGCTATTATTTATGGATAATTTACATTGGTATAGTTTTTTTGTATATTGATACACATTCAAATTATATTTGTCATTTATGTTTGCAATATTTGTGCACCTATGCAAAGTTATTCTCTTAGATTGCATATATGCATGTTTCTACTTCTGTTTAAGATCTTTTAAGATATATTTTCATATTGCATTATATATTACTCCTACCACTGATCAAGACACTTATAGCTTGTTTACATTTTGAGGTTAGTGTCTTCAGTTGTTGCACATTTATTTACAGATTATTTAATATTTTGACATGAAGTCTTAGTCTTTAATTTATGGAGGTGTTAAATATTATAGATCAATAGTTATTAAAATTTGTTGAACATGCAGTCAGATCAACTAGGTTTTTTTTAGATATTTTATTCTGTCTAGATAGGTAATCTTCAGCTACTTCAAGAATCTGTAGAACATGGCATTTAAAGAACTTAGGGTTCTGTTAACATGAGACATGATTGCTCCTGAGAGCACCAGTCTATTCCTGAGAGAATGTTGAACACTGAAGATACTCCTCTTGGAGTTTGTTTTCTTATTGACACAATTGTCCTTTGGGCTAGGAACTGCCTATACCTCAACCACTGACAAAGTATATGATATCCAAAAATGGATTAGCAGGACACAAGGGAAAAAACTGTCAAATCTTGCCAAGACAGGGTAAGACATTTCTTAAAAATTTTCTGCCTCGGAAAATGGTCTGTCAGTTATGTTAGGCCTTAGCCAAGGTTAGTTGCTTCAATTTTGCAAAAGGGACTTTGGATGATTGCTCAGCTAGCTAATTGTCTCCATCATATATTGCTCACTTTGGAAGCTGCTTGATTGTACTTCCTGCCTACTCAAGTAACATTATCTCCCTTCTCAGGCCTTCAATGGAGTTGAAGATTAGATAGTCATAGTTACCACCCTCTTATGATCTAGCCAAGCCATTTTCAATACCAGACTTAGACTACTTAAGATAGAATGTTTATTAAAACATTTAGCATACATTCCTTGCTTAATATTGTTTATGTTGGTTACAATTCTAATCTTGTACCTGATATCTGTTCCTAGTGCATATAGTCTTGTATTGGGTTTGGAACTTTCTTATGTAAACAAAATGCAGAAGTGCTGTGGGAGCACATTCTGTTCCTTCAGCCAATAGCTGTTAAGATACCAGCCCACTTGGGCCTGGCCTCTTATATTGTAATTACAGCTGTAAAGCATGTATTCTCTCTCTTGCTTCCAGCTCTCGCTTCTGTCTGCTAAACTCTGATTCTGTTCCCAGTTTGTGAAGAGGACTGTTATCTAGGACAGTGATCTATAAGTTTCCCCTAAATAAATAACTCTTTATTATTTATAATTCTGAACTGGTATGAGATTTTTTTTTTAATTAAATCACTGCTTGGCTCATTAATTCTAGCTTCTTATTGACTAACTCTTACATATTAATTTAACCCATTTCTATTAATCTGTATATCACCATGAGGTCATGACCAGCCAGCAAACATTCAGCACTTCTATCTCTGGCGATGGCTTCATGGCATCTTTCTGACTTCACCCTTCTTTCTTCCAGCATTCAGTCCCATCTTCTCTGCCTACCTAAATTCTGCCTTGCTATAGGTCCAAAGCAGTTTCTTTATTCATTAATGGTAATCCACAGTATACAGGAGGAAATGCCACATCACCTCCCCTTTTCTGTTCAAATAAAAAGGAAAGTTTTTAATTTAGCATAGTAAAATTACATATAATAAGACAATTATTAAGCAAGAATTACAATTACAATATTTATATCTATTTTATCTTTTATCATAACTAAGGAAAAGTATAACTATAAATTCTTCAACTCCATCAAAGATTCCAGGATATAATATTACCTAAGTAAACAATAAGTTTATTGTAAGCAACTTTCAAAACTAGAATTGACAGAGATATCTTGCTACCTGGACAGTCATCCAAAGTTCTACTGTACCCTTGGGGCATCCATCTTTAGACTATTGGCCCATAGTATCCAGCAGACTTTTCCACAAAGCAGGAAATTTCAAACACAATTCTACCTATATTGGCAGTTTGCTAGTCACTCTCTTTTGTATCCATCAGAATGTCTAGTAGAGTCTTTTTTCTTTTTTTTATTCTTTTATTTTTTATTCAAAACAAATTTACACTTCCTCCCCTTCTCCCAGTCCCCTCCTGCTCCTCCACTAACCCTCCTCCTTCCCCCTGCTTCCTTAAGAGGGACAGGGTACCCTGCCCTGTGGGAAGCCCAAGGCCCTCCCCCTTCTATCTCTGCTTAGGAAGGTGTACATCCATATAGACTAGATTCCCAAAAAGCTAATACATGCAGAACAGATTGGTCTCAGTGCCATTATCATTGGCTTCTCAGTCAGCCCCCATTGACAGCCACATTCAGAGATTCCAGTTTGATCATATGTTCATTCAGTCCTGGTTCCTGTGGATTTGGTGAGCTCCCATTAGATCAGGCAAACTGTATTGGTTGGTGGAGCAGCCTCTCCCAGTCCTGACTTCCTTGCTCATCTTCTCCCACCTTCTGCTCTTCCACTGGATCTTGGGAGCTCATTCCATTGCTTTGATGTGAATGTGGGTCTCTGTCTCTATCTCCATCAATCGGACGAAATTTCTATAGTGATGATCAAGATATTCATCAATGTGACTATGGGACAAGGCTAGATCAGGCACCTTCTCCTCTGCTGCCCAAGTACCTAGCTGGGGACATCCCCATGGACACCTGTGATCCCCTCTGGAGCAAAGACTCTTGCCAATCCTAAAATGACTCCCTTAATGTAGATATCTTAATGCCTTCTCCAATATCCACCCTTCCTCCATCTCCATCCTCCCACTCCCCCAAGCTCTCCCCAGTCCATCCCTTCTCCCTTCTCCCTCCCTCTCTCCCTTTCACCCCCCACCCCTACCTCCACCCCTTTCACCATTCCCATGCCTCTCCCTTTTGCCAGGCTAACCTAGCGATCAGGGAAATGCAAGTCAAAAAACCTTGAGATACCATCTTACACCTGCCAGAATGGCCAAAATCAAAAACACCAATGATAGCCTATGCTGGAGAGGGTGTGGAGTAAGGGGAACACTCATGCATTGCTGGTGGGAATGCAAACTTGTGCAACCACTTTGGAAATCAGTGTGGTGGTTTCTCAGGAAATTGGGAATCAACTTAACTCATGATCCAGCAATACCACTTTTGGGAAGATACCCAAGAGATGCCCAATCATACTACAAAAGCATTTGTGCAACTATGTTCATAGCAGCATTATTTGTAATAGCCAGAACCTGGAAACAACCTAGGTGCCCCTCAATGGAAGAATGTATCAAGAAAATGTGGAATATATACACATTAGAATACTACTCAGCTGTAAAAAACAATGACATCCTTAAATTTGCATGCAAATGGATGGAAATAGAAAACACTATCCTTAGTGAGATATCCGAAACCCAAAAAGATGATTATGGTATGTACTCACTCATTAGTGGATCCTAGCCATAAACAAAGAACATTAAGCTTATAGCTCACAAGCCTACAGAAGCCAAATAGCAAGGTGAACCCAAGGAAAAACATATATAGATCCTCCTGGAAATTGGATGCAAACACTATATCCTCTTTTACTTTATCCAAAAGACACAAGTCTCCCTCGGTCTTATTTTTACATATCTTACCCCACAGCTACCAATAAGATCTGTGGTCCAACATACATGTGAGTGAAGTCGTTGCTGTGCCTATCTGGGAGATCGATGAGCATTTAGATATATTTCATATACTGCAGTTTTCATATTTCCAGAATGGTGACAACATTATGCCTCTTATGCCTCTGACTTATTCAGTCCCATCTTACTCAAGTGTAGACAAATACACTTCCTACTACTATAGAGATTTGTATTTATATTGATATTGCTCTATCTATACAAGTTTTAAGGAGAAGGTATGGAGCTACCACCAGAGACAGACATGCTGAAACTTTGCTGTTAGGACACAACCTCATGGTGATACACAGATTAAAGGAGATGGGTTAAATTAATATGTAAGAGTTAGCCAATATAAAGCAAAATCTAATGGGTCAAGCAGTGATTTAAATAATACAGTTTCTGTGTGATTATTTTAGTTCTGAGCTTCCATGCAGCTGGGAAACTAACAAGCAGCCTACCCACAGCAAATAGACACTCCAATGTGGTCGACTAAAACCGCATAAAACCTTAGAGGGCTTTAAAAAATTTCTAAATACTAAAAAACAAAATTTAGCTACAGTTTTTTTCAGATGGGCTCTATTTGCTGTCAACATGCTGTGGCTCCTTTAAGAGAAGTTTTCCTAATTCAGTGGTAACAAAAAAAATGCCACAGTTTTAAAATGCAGGCTTTCTGGGCCACGGTGCCTGTGTGAACTCTAAATTTTTCTGGAGGTCTAGCTATGGAGCATTTAAATGGGGTTTGTGAACAGAGTGCTACAACTTGCTTAATGGCAACATAGACTGGCTATGTGCCTAAAATTGGGGCTGTGAGTATGGCTCTCAGCGGCAGTGAATGGACCTACTTTGCCATGTTCGACTGGGCATAGCAAGCAGTCAGGACTCTATTTGACCTAGCAATGCTGCAGCGTAGGTTTTAAGAATCTCTTAACAATTTAAGAAGTACTCCTAGACAGTAAAGAGTTACAGATACACAACAGGACAGATAGAGACATAAAAGGCCTCTAAATCAAACATAGTATGTTTAAAAATTGTATGTAGTCTTGGGAGAAAAATAATAAAAATATATAAAGAATCATAAAAGAAAATAAATGTTTAAAAAATAAAACAAAGTCTTTAAAAGAGACAGAGTACAGACAGTCATAAATTAAAGGAGTAATAAAATAATAAAAATAATCCATATATTGATAGACTATACAAAGAGAGTATAAATTATGTATATTATTGTGTTTTCTTTAAATTTTTTGACAGTAAAGGAGCTAAGTACAGAGAGACATTTCATTGCATGGTCTGATAAGTTAAGCCAGCACATATATTTTAAAGGCATCTTAAATTAAAAAGATGGGTCTAAGGATATGTTGCTTTAAAAAGGTTCTTGTTTTGTTTCTACAAAAGATGAAAACCTATAAAAAACCTTCCAGACTAATGTGGTTTGATGGACCAAGACCCCAAAAATGTAAACACCCCTCAAAAATTAATTTGCCCAACAAAAAATAAAAAAATTAAAAAAACTACACTCAAATTCCCTAAATAATTGCTTATAAATGTTTCTTTACATTTAAAGAGAGATATGCTATAGAGATATATGCATTTGTATGGATATTGCTCTATTTATACAAGTTTTAGGGCTATTTTATTTATACAAGCTAGAGCTAATGGACCAATCACTGATTTCAATAATACAGTTTCTGTGTGACTATTTTGGGTCTGAGCTGATGGGTAGCTGGGAAACAAACAAGCAGCCTTCAAACAACAAAATACTTTTCTTTTGGGAAACTTGATCCCATCAGCATGATGAAAATGAATGAAGAAAAGAGGTGTGTGAATAATTGTTTCAATACAAAACACAAAGTCACAAACAAAAGACAGAAAATACACACATTCACTTAACACACATACACAAATACCCACAGGATGTAATAAATGACTGTGATGCTCAATACACACATGTTCACATATATTTCTTGCTCAATGTAATCAGAAGTATCTGATTTCTCTACGTATTTCTAACTTGCCTTTTCCCTTAAGAAATGTATTTCTATCCCAAGAAGAAGCTTCCTCCTCTCTAACTCATGAGACCATAGATGCAATCTGAATACTGTTGAAAACTAAGGTGAGATCCATGGAAAAAGACTATCATCTCTGTGTCTGAAGACAGTTTATCTTCACTCTTAATCAACCTGAGTCTAGGAACCCCATTTGTTGCAGTCAAGTGCTCTTTTCTTGTAAAGTCTTGTTGTGAGGTCTCAACATGTGGTTTCTATGTAATTTATTGTATGAAAAAATTTCTCTCTATATTTTGAGTCAGTAGTCTTTCCTGTTTTCACAAAATAAGATTATTGATTACTGATTAACCTAGGACCTCTGCATGTAGTTGACAGTTGTGTATACTTATTTGTTTGTTAGACCTCTGGTAGTGGGAACAGAATCTGTTCTGGTGAATGTGATGACCCTTTGCAAATTATAACCCATTGTGTGATACCTTCACAAACCTTGAAGCATTGGGTAGGATATTGGTCCTTTATCTCAACATGATATGCCATGTTTTGAAGACTCACATGGGAACCCTGGTTCTTTCTGAGATGAGGAAGAGTGTGTTGGGCTTTGCAGTAGGCAGTATGTGGGTAGAGGATATTAAACCAGAGGATGGAGAAAAATTGTTATGTAAAACAAATCAAAAATAGTTAGAAAAATTGAATATATAAGAGCAATGAGAAGTGTAGATATGTATCTATACTGATTGTGGGATTATAGTCTGTGTTTACTTATGTTTGTGTGTCTGTGTGGCTTCTACCATAGACCCAGCATTTACCATTCTTAAAACTTGGAAATGGGGTATATGTAGACATAACATCCTACATTTACAATCGTCAGGAGTCAGAATGTGATGTCTTCTTCAGAGTGCTAGAATCCTCTCTAGAGGACAAAGAGAATATATTCTGTTTTGTGATATTGTACACTTTGTATAGCAAAATCTTATAATAGATTATAAGGAGGTCATATGTTAGATGATATTCTACCTGTGATCACCCAGTATTTTCACAAAGCAGGCTATCTAGATATGAAAAATCATGAATGGAAATCTTTCTAAATATTAAACCTTATAATTCTCTAGGAGACTTTGACCAAATAGGGATGAAATGCCACAAATTAAAATGAATCAGGTACTTCAGATTATAACATTGTTAACTTTGGCACAGAGTTATTGAAACCTGAACACATGAGCTTCTTCTTATTCCTTGGATCTAAGCAACATTCCACCCCAGCACTGAAGCCTCTGCTTCTCCTCATGCTCACCCTGAGAGATGACCCAGTGTTGGGCAATGTGATGCTACACATCCCATAGCCAAACCCCAATATTTAGACATATAGAGAAAAATAAAAGGGGATTACATTCTAAGGTGGCAAATAGTACTACTGTATTATTTTCAAATAGAAATCCATTGACAGTGGGACAAGACACAGTGCCCAGTCTTTGTGTTCAACAGTAACACACTGACATAGAGAGTATTCCAGCACTTTAGCTATTTTCACTAACCCAGGCTCAACATGACATTTCTCACTAGGTACTGACACTTTAGATCCAAGATTTTAAATATCTTCAGATAGAGTATATTGGGTACCTGCCAAATTAGAGAAAAATACATCCTACAACAAACTCACTCTACTCTAAGAAATGGCTTAAAACTTTGCTGAACACAGGTATAAATTTAATACTTATACTTTGGTGGATAATATTGATTAGTAACATGTCTTAGCCAAGAACTTTGCTTTATATGGAGAAGAACATACACCAAACTGTCTTTCAACAGATTCCCCACGGACTATAATCAGTGAGATTAGGTACCCTTGCCTGCTTGACCAATGTCCAAGGTTTTGGTCATGGGCTAATTGGGAAAGTAAAATGAATAAATATAACACAGCATTTCAGCCTCTTCCCTGCTTCTTGGGGCCATGTATGGGCAGAGAGAATTCTGCCATGGTTGCCAGGCAACAGCTATAATTTGACTGTCACAGTATAATATACCTCCATATTCTAAATTGACCACACCTACTGATGACATCACACTATAACCTGTTTTACTTTATCCAAAAGCATAAGTTTCCCTCTGTCTTATTTTAACTTCTCCTACCACACAGTTACCTGCATGGACCATGGTTCAGTATATGTGTAAGTGAAAGCATTGCTATGCTAATCTAGGAGATACAGTCAAGTGCACTTTCTTCATAAATACTAGATGTAAGATCTCAACAAGCGGTTCTTTTGTAATTCATTGTAAGAAAAATCTCTAATTTTTGACCCCAAACTTTTTCTGTTGTCACATAAGAAGAGATTACTGCTTAACCTAGTACCTTTACATGTGAATAACAGTTGTGTATAATTATTTGTTTGTGGAACCTCTAGTAGTTGCAACAGGATTTGTCCTGGTGCATGAGGTGATGCTTTGCAAATTATTTACCATGCTGGGAATCCTTAACAAGCCTTGATGCGGGGGTAGTAGCTTTGTTCTTATTTCAGCTTTGAAGCTAAATTATGCCATGCTTTGAAGACTAACATGGAAGTCCTAATCCTTTCTGAGTTGAGGAAGTAGGCAGTATGTGGTGGATAGAAACCAGAAGAGAGGAGGGAGGGGAAAACTTTGTTTTGTAAAACAAATTAAAAATATTTAGAAATGAAAATTGAGTACATAACTGCACTGAGAAGATTAAATATGTATCTTCTTATGATTGGGGAAATATAAACTATGTTAAGTTATGCTTGTGTGTGGATGTGGCTTCCTCCATAAAATCAACATTTCCCCTTCTTAAAACTTGGAGAGGGATAAGAGTAGTTATGGCGTCCTATATGTACGACATTCAGGAATGAGAATGAGATGTCTTCTGCATCACTGAGGGCTGAAATTATCTCTAGAGGAAAACACAAAATACATTCTGTCTTGCCATATTGTCCACCTTGGGAAACCAAACCCTATCACAGATTATAAGTAAGACATATGCTAGACAGCATTCTAGCTAAGATCCTTCAGTATCTTCACAAAGAAGGATATTTAGATATGGAAAAGCATAGATGGAAAGTTTGTTAAATATTAATCCTTATAATTCTCAAGATTTTCAGCAAATAGGGATGAAAAGACACAAATTAAAAATAAACATATGTTTCAGAATATAACACTGTTAACCCTGCCGCAGAGTCATTAAAACCTGAACACATGAACATCATCCTATTCCATGGATTTAAACAACATTCCACCCCAGCATAGCATTCTCTCCTTCTCCTTCTGCTCACCCTAAGAGATGTCACAGAGTTTTAAACTTGATACTATACATCCAGTAGAAAAATCAGAAGTTTAATTTGCAATTTAATCTACAGGGCTCTCATCACATTGTATTGATAATGGGTATGCTGTTTGCTTGAAGATATAATGTGTGACATGTGTGTACTTCAAGAACTATTTTCAGCTCTCTTTAAGTGGTACATTTACAAAAGAAATAAAACAACAGAAGCATGAAGAAAAACCAAAGTCAAAATGTAAGAAAACAAAACACATTTCACAATATATAATTATACCTGAAAATGAAGCCAAGATGTCCACAGGTAGGAGGGACTTGAAAATAAGATAGTACTCTTTAATTAGGGATACATATTAATACTTAAGTACATTAAATATATGGTTTAATATTTGCTACATAAACTAATATATATAATACATTTAAATAGATATGTATATTTAATATATATTATTTGTAACAATATTTAATGAGAAAAGAAGCCATCAAAGTGGTAGGAAATGAATATAGTTTGTTTCTTAGACACATATGGGGAGCATATTATTGTATTATTATTTAACATAAAAAATAAAGAAATACTAATATTCATTGAAAAATTGTGCTGCTCTTTCTGGTAGCCTATTTCTTCCATTATCAGATCTCCTGTGTTTCTTGTCCTTAAATAAGTAATGTTAAGGACTCCTGGTGAATTACCTGTATACTTTGAAACATCTATTGTCTGAGCTATTAGTTTTAGATAAGTGTATCATATTGGTAAAATTTGATAAGAAAGGAAAATATTCAGTCATAAATAGTAGAATTAGATGCTCTGTCAAAAGGAAAAATAACATAATCACACACTAATCTCAAAAATTATACAAAACTCCCAGGATTTTGATGCCACACACCTTTTATCCCAGCACTTGAGAGGCAGAGACTGAATGATCTCTGTGAGTTTGAGGCTAGCCTAGTCTACAAGTGATAGTTCCAGTACAGGACCCAATAGGAAACTATAGAGAAACCCTGTCTTGAAAAACAAACAGAAAAGATTTACAAATACCGTTGTTAAAAAATATGGTATGCCCTCACCAAGAAGCATAGAGTCCAGAATAACCAAGACCTGTTGAAACTTGGGAAATGAAGAAGGGAGTATTTAGAGAAGTAAGAGATGCCCAGAAACCTTCTATGAGGCTCTGTTTAGTTATGGTCTCTCTGTTCTCTGCTGAGAAGACAGGAATGGAGCTGAGGCAAAATCCTTCCTTTAAGAACCATTATATATAATGTTCTGGATTTATGTAATCTTGATTCATGACTATACCTGGCCACCAAAGGATGTTGGAGCCTATACATTCTATTTCTTTATGGTCAATAATTTTGTAGTTCTGCACATCTGCACCGGAAACTTCACTGCTCACTGTGGCTTATAGACTTTAAAGCATGTTAGACTTCAAAGAAAGAAAAAACTCCTACTTCTCTAAGAAAATGAAAATTACATTAAATTCAAACACTCACAAGGGAACAAAGAAAATTGGTGAATATATCAGTAAAACAATTTTGCATTGGGGTATTGTGTCACCAAAAGTCAAGTTGCTATTACCCAGTTTCGTTCACTGGTCCAATGCTGAAAAACACCCTGCACCTTACTTTCCTGATGAAGAAAGCCCACTATCTTAGACAATTCTAGCCTAGGTGGTCTCACAGATTGAGTCAATAGAATGGTATTGAGGTTCAAGACTTTACAGTAATGTCATTTCCAGTTCAAATACTCAAACACTCCTCTGGTGAAAATGACATTACCGCAAATCTCAAATAAATAAATATATATCTCACATATTATATACATAAATATATATATATAGAGAGAGAGAGAGAGAAAATAGAGATAGATAGAGATAGATATTGAAAGATAAAGGAAGTACAGTCTAAGGTGGCAAAGACTACAATAACCTCATATAGAAATTCATTCACAGGGAACAAGTTACACTGCCCAAGCCAACATCCTGTCAAGTAGTGCAGTGCAGGACCTCACCTATTTTCAGGACCCCAGGTGCAACATGACATATAGGGTCTAATATTCCCTTGTAATACTGACATTCTGGATCCAAGCTTTTGAATACTTTCCCATTAATTATGATGATCAGTATCCAACTTAGAAAATATTATAATCTACAACAAACTCATCTAAGTCTAAGGAATGACTTAAAACTTTGCTGAACACAGATAATAATGGTAAACTCACCCTTTCATAGGTTAATAGAGTACCTATGTGACTTATTCAAGAGTTTTCATCTTTATAATAGAAGGAATTCACCAAAAAAGACTTGGAGCAGTGTCATCACAGTCTATATTCAATGTGATTTGTTATCCATGCCTTAGGCTAGCCTTGAGCTCACATAGATCCACCTAGCTCTGCCACCCAAATGCTAGGATTAAGGGCATGCACCACCACTGCCCAGCTTTAGTAATGGATATTCTTATAAATACATTTTAGAAATTCTAACAAGAATTACTAATAAAAAAGGCCATGAATGTGTAAAGAAAACAATATATGTGATATATTGGCACATGTCAAATATGAATATATTAGCTTTTCAAACTCACTGATAATTCAAGTGATTTGTTATACAATGTTTTTGGTGAAAAAAAGGCAGATCTTTGGGTTAAGTTTTTCTATTATATCAATCATAAGAATATGACCAATAGCTTGGAGTACACATAGTGTCATTAGACCTCAAAGAAATTTTTCAGTATTATCAAAAACTGTGTGAATATGAACAAAATTAGAATTTTACAAGCATGAATATAGCAGTTTATATTTTCTTATATACATTGTTGTTGCCTATCATATCCTGAAATAATATCCCTTTCTCCTTGATTGAAAATATATACTACTATTCTAAAAAGTATAACTTTAAAAAAGTTGTATGGAATAATATAAAAGAATCCCTACATTTGGATTGTACCCATCTTTGGTTGACTTAATGTTAATGAAGACAAACAGAGCTTCCTGAGACTTCATCCCCAAGTATATTCTATAAAAACAAAAGAAAATAATGTTAGATATAAGCTTTACCAAAATAAAAGCCAGAATAAACTAGGTGGACATGCCTAATATAAAGGTACATTAGAAAGTCAATAGACATTTAGATTAAAATATTTAAGTAAAATTGTCTTGAAAAATTAAAGCATTATATGAGATAGGAGACGGAAGCTGATTTTTAAAAGGCAAAACACCTTGTTTGCAAATTTAACAATAATAATACTATACAGAATTAATTTTGCTACAACAGAATATAAAAATTGAGGAGTGGAGTAAATATTACAAAAAAGCAAAATGACAGGAATTAATACACACATTCACATAATTTTGACTAATAATTATCTTATGTTCCAACAAAAAGATATGGACTGACAGAATAGATTACATAAAGGGCATCAAAATATTTGCTGCCTTCAAAACATGAACTTTAGCCACAAAGAAACTCTATGAAAATTACATGTAGAAACAAACCAGAACCATACTGATATTACACATTGTATATTTAAAAATCAAATTAGTGAATATGATAATGAATTTCTGTACATAATCATAAACTGAGAAATTCAACAAGAAGGCCTAAACATATATATTTATCATATTGATGTACCCAATTTTATAAAGCAAATACTACTAAGTATGATACAACCAATAGCTATCAATATTATTTGGGTGATTTTAGTACATGATTATTATCGATAGACAGATCATCAAAACAAAGGGAAAACAGTGAAACCACTTACATATAAATAGCTGGACTGCACAAACATCTACAAAACATTCAAAAGAACAGAAACAGAACACCTTCTTAGTGACAGTCTAGGAAATTTTTTTTCAAAATGGTCATACTTTATGCAAAAGAAGTTTTCTCAAACACAAGATAACTGAAATAACTTTTATTTATGTCAGATAACAGCATAAAATTGTACAAGCCAGAACAAAAATACACTACAGAAAATAACCAAGCACATGGGGATTAGAAAAATAAAACACTTTGGTAAATCATGAGTTCCTAAAGAAATTTGGAGTAGCTTCATAAATTCTAAAACCAAAATAGTGGTAGCAATGAAATATAACATTGTTTGAATGGACAAAAATAACAGAACATTGGGAAATATTATGTATGTGAGTACAGACACAAATAAATGTTGAAAATAACAACGAACACTTGACTATCATCAATCAGAAACAGCAGAGAACACAAACAGGGAATATTGAGCTAATACTGACAACATCAAACCTGAAGCAATCATACAAAAGAACCAGTCAAACAAACACTCAATTCTATAGAAGGATCACCATGAATGACAAACATTAGCTAATCAAAGCAAAGCAGTTAGAGAAAGCAAACTAAAATAATAATAGTACAAGACTGGACTGAGATACTGAAGATAAGGTAAAGGAAGAAGAAAGTAAAGTAGAAATAGGGGAGATAGAGGAGAGAGAAAAGGGAAGGAGAAAGAGTGGCTTATTTAGACTTCTGGGCCACTCTTGTTTTGCCTTCCTGCTAAGAATGGCATGAAATGATCCTGTGTTCAGTCTTACTAGGGGAAAAACTGTACAGCATTTCAGGACTTATGATGCTGCACTGGCCATTAGTGACAGTATACCTTAAATTACCTTGGACTACCAAGAATAAAAGAGCTCTGGCTGTATCATGTTGAAAGCAGAAACCTACCAATTCAAGTCATGGAGAGAAAACTAAAGTCAATCAATGTGTGCATTAGCCAAAAATATTGAATTCCAGTAGTACCTTAGATAGAATTTCAACTGGTATTTTACCAGGTTCACATACTGGAAACTCTGTTAGGCAAAAATTCCCAATGAGAGGCCTGTCAAAAACTCCCATGTATCCATGTACTTTCTTATGCAATTTCACCAGAGATGTCTCACAAACCTTGAGTGAGTGTTTGGATTGGTGTTTGGGTTGAAGATTGTATAGGATTCTCACTTCCAATGAACTGACACACTCCTTTAGGAGGAATGACATTACTTCAATGTTAAAAGCATACAAATAGAAGAATGATTGGGACCCTACAATTATCCGAGACAGGTTCCAGAAGCCTCAGAAACCAAATCATTGGCATTGGGACAAG
The DNA here is from genome assembly GCA_004026605.1 of Ondatra zibethicus. Classification (NCBI taxonomy): domain Eukaryota; kingdom Metazoa; phylum Chordata; class Mammalia; order Rodentia; family Cricetidae; genus Ondatra; species Ondatra zibethicus. Next base: position 27,185 of record PVIU01020104.1, read on the forward strand.
AGGCACAGTCCAGGACTTCTCAGTATGTACCAACAACATAATGACATGGACAGTGATGCAGGACCATTGGCTATAATATGGACACCTGGTTCAATACCAACCCACAAGGCAGTAAGTCTTCCCTAGTGTTATTGATACTGTGGATCCAACTTCTTAGAGAGAATCAGATAGGATATTTGTTCAGCTCCTACAGGAGAAGATTAAAGAAAAAAGAACAAACAAACAAAACTCCCCCAATCACCACAAATCTTCTTTTATATAGTTTAGTCTATAAAATGCAATAAAAATTTATTGAAGACAGGAGCAAAATGGAAAACAAAACCTGTGGCATATAATTCTCAAAAATGAAGTTTATCATTCTAGACTTAAAGTTATTAGGGTAGAGGACATCCACCACCAAAAATCTTTGAGTAGCTTCTAGAGAGATAATAACAAGTACCGTAAGGTCCACTATTCTTGAATTCTAATACCAACTCTTAAAGATTTGGATAATACACTGGGAGAATCGAAACCTCTATACTCTAACATGAATGTATGTATAAAATACTTAGCTTTAGATAGTAAAATATCCAAAAGAAAAGCCTGAGTCTCATCTGCTTCCTATATGTTGGGGCCACAATATATGCCCTGAAGGATCTCATTGATGGTCTCAGGTGAGTATTGTCTCATAAGGGTAACTAAAATCATAGAAAACTGAACATCAGTGAATGAAGTAGTTATATCAAAATTCTATTAAGCTCAGAAACACACACATGCTTTTTGTTAGAAGCCACTTGTTGGTGCCCAGCTGCTCAGCCCAGAAATAATCACACATAAATCATATTATTTAAATCATTGCTTGGCCCATTAGCTCTAGCTTTTTACTGGCAAACTCTTACATGTTAACTTAGCCCATATCCATTAATCTGTGCATCACCATGAGGTCATGGCCTACCAACAAAATTTCTGCACATCTGTGTCCAGCGATGGCTCCATGTCTTCTCCCTGACTCCACACTTCTTTCTCCCAGCATTAAGTTTAGTTTTCCTCGCCTAGCTAATTTCTGCCCTGCTATAGGTCCAAAGCAGTTTCTCTATTCATTGATGGTAATCACAGCATACAAAGTGGAATCATACATAACCTCCCCTTTTCTGTTTAAATAAAAAGTAAGGTTTTAATTTTACCACAGAAAAATTACATACAACAAAACAGATATCAAGCAAGAATTGCTGTTACAATATTTATATCTACTTTATCTTTTATCATAACTAAGGAAAACTATAACAATAACTATAAATTCTTCAACTCCATCAAAGACTTCAGAAGGATATAATATTATCTAAGTAAACAGGAAGTTCATAGTAAGCAACTTCCAAAATTCTAGAATTAACAGAGTCATCTCACTGCCTAGACAGTCACCTAAAGTTCTTCTGTACCATTGGAGCATCTATCAGCAGCCTACAGGCCCATGGAATCCTGCAGAAATTTCAAAGACAGTTCCGCCTATATTGGCAGTTTGTCAGTCACTTTCTTCTGTATCCTGCAGAATGTCTAGCAGATTCTATTCTTTCACAAAGTAGAAACCCAAAGAACCATCTCAAATTGAGGCAAGCTCAGCAATCATTTGTCTGTGGGTCCTGCATGTTCAGCTAATCAAGCAGTTCAGGCAGGATCAGTTTCTTGCCCAAATGGCTAACCAAGTCCATAAGAATCCACTTTGATGCCCATTTCCTCCTCTTGAAGTAGCTTGTGCTGCCAGGAGCAGACATGTCTCATTGTCATGAAAAGTCTAAGTTATTAAAACATTTTAAATGCCATATTCTGAAAGTCTCAGGATGTTTTGAAAAATGCCAATCTAACTGAAATATGTCTCTATTTATATATAAAACCTAACTAACATGACTACAAACTTGACTATTATAGATGATTATCTATTAACCTATGTTTCTTAATAATTTATTACAGTTTTAAATGAGCTGAAAAACACAATGCCTTAATCAAGAGCAGAAGTATACATATACACAGTATAAGAAAATTGACCTTAAATTTGTAGCAATAACCCAAGATCCATACCTATGCAAATTTCTATAGCATATCCCCCTCTAAATATAAGCAAACTTTTATAAACAATATTTGAGAATATAGGCATAGTTCTTTCCATACTGCTTTCTGCTTTTTGTTGGGTGAAGCAATTTTGGGGGTGTTCCTGGTGACCTTTCAGGGGGTCTTGGTGCATCAAATCCCATTAGTCTGGAATTAATCTACAGGTTCTCATCTTCTGTGGAAACAAAAGAAGAACCTCCTTTCAAAAGCAACATATCCTTAGATCCATATTTTGAATCAAGACACCTTTTAGATATGTATGTTATTTTAGCTTAGCAGCTTGTACAATGAAATGTCTCTCTGTACTTAGGTCCTTCACAGTCAAAAAATTCAAAGAAAACACAATAATATACACAATCCAGACTCTCTGTGTATATTCTATCTTTATGTGGCTTATTATTTCTTCATTCCTTTTAATCTATGACTGTCTGTACACTGTCTTTTTAAAGACATTACCTTGTTTCTAAACCATTTACTTCTTTTTATAACTGTCTATATTCTTTTTCTTCTCTCTCCCAAGCCTACATACATTCATCTAACATTGTGACCCATTTAGAGGTCTTTTATGTCTGAATCTTTCCTATTTTGTATTGGTAATTCTTTACTGTCCAGGAGCACTTCTTAAAATGTTAAGCACTTCTTAAAATCTTAAGCTGTGGCATTGCTAGTGTATAGACAGCATTGCCTGCTTGCCCCACCCAGTCTAGCATGGCGAAGCTGTTTGCTGCCTCTGAGAACCATGCTCACAGCTCCATTTTTAGGCGCACTCTATGTTGTCATTAAGCAAGTTGTGTCACTCTGCTCATAGAACCCCATTTAAATATCTGGATCTCTCAAAAGAATCAGAGTTCACGCTGACAGTACAGACCATGAAGCTGCAGCCATTTCTAAACAGTGCAGCATTTTTATGCTATCAATGAATCAGTAAGACCTCCTTTAAAGAGATGAAGCATGCCTCCAGCAAGCAAAGCCCTTTTGGAAAAAAAATGTGGCTAAACTTTGTTTTTCAGTGTTCAAGTCCTCTCAGGTTTTCTGTGGATTTTAGTTGGTCATGTGATTGCCAATTTGTTGTTATGAGGCTCTGTGTGTTATTTCAGTTCTGAGCTTCCATGCATCCAAGAATAAACAAGTGACCTCCCTCCAACAGACACTCATATTACAAATAATGTGATACCCCTGCTCAAAAACACCAATTGCCAAATAGATTCCATGATATTTATCATCAGTAAAGATAACTATCTCTGGATTACAGTTAAATGACCATTTTCAATTGAGAAATGCTCTTCTTAAGCCAAAAGGCATCCTCTCCCACTGTTCAGATTGAACCTGCCTTGTCTACCTACTCAATCATAAGATTTTTCTTTTTTAATATACATTTTTATTGATATTTATTGAGCTCTACATTTTTCTCTGCTCCCCTCCCTGCCTCTCCTCTTCCCCCTTCAATCCTCTACCAAGATCCCCATGCTCCCAATTTACTAGGAGATCTTTTCTTTTTCTTCTTTCTACTTCCCATGTAGATTAGATCTATGTAAGTCTCTTTTAGTGTTCGCATTGTTGTCTAAGTTCTCTGGGATTGTGGTTTGTAGGCTGGCTTTCTTTGCTTTATATTTAAAAACCATGAGTGAGTGCATGTGATAATTGTCTTTCTGTGTCTGGGTTACCTCACTCAAAATAATGTTTTCTAGCTCCATCCATTTTCTTGCAAAATTCAAGCTGTCATTATTTTTTTCTGCTGTTTAGTACTCCATTGTGTAAATGTACCACATTTTCCTTATCCATTCTTTGGTTGAGGGGCATTTAAGTTGTTTCCAGTTTCTGGCTATGACAAATAAAGCTGCTATGAACATAGTTGAGCACATGTCCTTGTGGCACGATTGAGCATCCTTTGGATATATACCCAAAAATGGTATTACTGAGTCTTGAGGAAGGTTGGTTCCTAATTTTCTGAGAAATCGCCATACTGATATCCGAAGGGGTTGTACCAGCCTGCATTCCCACCAGCAATGAGGAAGTGTTCCCTTTTCCCCACTAGCATAAGTTGTCATCAGTGTTTTTGATTTTGGCCATTCTTACAGGTGTAAGATGGAATCTCAGAGTTGTTTTGATTTGCATTTCTCTGATTACTAAGGATGATGAACATTTCCTTAAGTGTCTTTCAGCCATTTTAGATTCCTCTGTTGAGAGTTCTCTATTTAGGTCTGTACTCCATTTTTTTTATTGGATTATGTGATCTTGTGGTGTCCAATTTCTTGAGTTCTTTGTACATTTTGGAGATCAGACCTCTGTCTGATGTGGGGTTAGTGAAGCTCTTTTCCCATTCTGTAGGCTGTTGATTTGTCTTGTTGACCTTGTCCTTTGCTTTACAGAAGCTTTTCAGTTTCAGGAGGTCCCATTTATTAATTGTCTCTCTCAGTGTCTCTGCTGCTGGGGTTCTATTTAGGAAGTGGTTCCTTGTGCCAATGCGTTCAAGTGTACTTCCCACTTTCTCTTCTATAAGGTTCAGTGTGGCTGGCTTTATGTTGAGGTCTTTGATCCATTTGGACTTGAGTTTTGTGCATGGTGATACATATGGGTCTATTTTCATTCTTCTACATGTTGATATCCAGTTATGCCAGCACCACTTATTAGATATGTTTTCTTTTTTCCATTTGATAGTTTTTGCTTCTTTATCAAAGATCAGGTGTTCGAAGATGTGTGGATTAATATCTGGGTCTTCTATTCTGTTACATTGGTTCTCTTGTCTGTTCTTATGCCAATACCAGGCTGTTTTTTCTTGATGTCAAGAGGAAAAGTTCTCCCTCTTTCTGTAACACAGACATATCCTATTCTCCCACTCTATGGCCTAGGATAAAGTAAATACCTTTGTTTCTGAAGAGTGATCTTCCTGTGTTATCCTGCTCTGAGTTGTCATCCTGAGTAGTCTAAATCAATTGATACATCAGCTGCTGTCTATATGGTTGCCATCCAATGGTTTCATCAGCTCTCATAAAATACTATACCATTACAATACTGAGAATACCTATCTGTCTAAAACAATCAAACAGAAAACATTACTTCTCACCTGCTCACTTTTCTCCTTTCTTTTGTGCATATATATGATCAAAAATAATCCCACTTGATTAGCAGGCAAATGGTTATCATATCACAAGTCTGTCACAATTAAATATACTTCTTCATATTAAACTGATCCCTTTACTCATCACATCACATTATATACTCATTTATTTTCTGCTAAGAATATAAGGCTCTTTGTGAGTTGTAACTAATTTTACTTCTTCACACAGTTGTCTACTGTGATTATGTAAAGCAGACATGCATCACTTGAGGGCATCACTATGCCAAGAGAGTAGATTGATGAGCACTTAGACATATTCAATATTCCCCAGTTCTCATTTCTCCATTATATATACAACAATAATCTGGTGCCTCTACCTTACCCAGTTGCTTTCCCTTACATGAATATGTGCTCTCTACTGCATTCCTAAGTGGAAATTGATGTTTTGTCAATTTACAAGTAAGTTGAAGAAGTAGCTGAGTAAATAAGACTTCAGGTTTACATACAGTGAGAGACAGACGAACACACACATTCTTACACAAGCACATCCATGCAAGAGAAATCACACAAAATAACACCGATGAACACAAATACTCATGATTACATTCAATACCTTTGTCCACTAACCAGAGAAGGTAGTTTTCTCTGGATTCTTGGCAAACAACTTTTTTATTTTGAAAATGATTTTAATATAGCAACAGAGAGCCTCTCCCTCCCTAAGGAATGAACCTGCATAAGAAACCTTACTCTTGAGATCTTTTTGATGTTTGTGCAAAAAAAAAAAGGCCACCCTGTCTGTGGCTTAGAGACATACTACTCTCCCACTGTGTCAAGAAAAATTCTGGAAGGCCTTTTGTTTCTAACATTTTTTACAAGTATGTTTACCTGCTCAGTGTTCTCACTAGGAGCTGGCTATGTACTTCATTAGATTGATCATCTGCTGTCCACATGGCTTTCAGCTAATGGTCTTATATGCATTCACAGTATAATACACAACTACCCTGAAAAGGATAGTTGCTTCTGCTTGGTTCACTTTATGAGAATCTTTCATGACCTGTGGCTTTCTTTCATCCCTAGAGAACAAACACTGAATGGATACTCTTATACCATTTAATGGGTTTTCTGAAACTAAGACCTGTCATGGGTTGCAATTAAGCCCTATGCTAACCAATATTTCATCTGTGATAATAATGTAGCATCACAAGGGAAGAATATCTTCTTATGGCAAAAATGTCTGGAAAGCTCTCTATAATTTGATGCTCAGTTCTCTAGAGTATCTTGGCAAAACTAAATACCCCTAAATTAAATATTAGTCAGATATTTGATGGTGAACAATTCCTATGTAACCTTAAAAGGTAGTGAAATCTGAACACATGAAACTCTTCCCATTTCACTGGTTTCAAAGCTATTTCGATCCTAGTATAAAAGTCTCAGCTTCTGTTAGGTTTTAGCCAGTGAATGTTCTGCTAAATGTCCACTAACAAAACCAAATGCCTAATCTGTATACCAACATAAAGAGTACCACTCACATGTATTAATAATAGGCATAGAGAGTTCTTGTAGAAAAACTTTCTGACTTGAAAATGTCAGACAATGTATTTAATAATCACATCTCTTAAGGGAACAGATTTATAAATAAAAAGGATGAATGAATGAATGAATGAATGAATGGAAGAAAGAAAGAGTACAGAAGGATGGACGGTAAACGATAATAATAAAGAAAAATCAGAACTAAAAATTTACTGAGCAGAAAGAAGAAAGAAACGAAAACCAAAAGTGAATAGTGGTTAAGGAAATAGGAAAGAAGAAGCAAAAATATTAAAAGGAAGTAAGGAAGAATATATAACCAAGTAGATAGTATTTATCTAGCCATGGTAGATATTTATATTTTTATGAATATATTTATATTTTCCCATTAATCTATGCAACAGAAATTAATGAGAAAAGAGACCATTAATGAACAAGGAAAAGAATACAGGTGGCATAGTATGCACTTAGGAGAGGATATTATAATATTATTATTTGATCAGAATAAAGAATAATTTGGGGTAATGAATTGTTCTCTTCCCTTAGCAACACAATTTATACCACTTCTAGCATTCCATATTTTCCAGTAGACTTTTTAATTAGAGTTCTGGTCTCCTAGTGTCCCACATACATTTTGTCAACTCTATCATCAGATATTTGAGGTCATTTTTTCCCATACATTGTTTTGTTTTATTTTTTCCATTCAAGAACATAATTAAAGAAATAAAATTTTTTTTCCTTTCTTCCCCTTCTCCCGGTCCCCTCCCACTACCCCCCCACCCCTCCTCCCTCCCCCTTCTTCCTTGAAAGAGGGCATGGTGCCCTGCCCTGTTAGAAGTCCAAGGCCCACCCCCATCCCTCCTGGCCTAGGA
>PVIU01020105.1:0-34724 GCA_004026605.1 Ondatra zibethicus
GTAGGGAGAGTATGGAGGGCTGCTGGGCTTCCAAAGGGGCTCGGACAAAAGCATTCAGGATTTTGCGGTGGGTCTTGCTTTAGGGACCCAGGCTGGAGCACAATGTCCATTCTGGACAAGGTCCTGAAATGTGTGTTGTTTTACTCTGGTCTCATCACCAGTCGCTGTGGAGATGGTATGGCACTCACCAAACCACCTTCCTCTTTGGGCCCCTTCCTAGACTCCTGTGCATGGATGGAAGGTCACATGACTGAATGTGATCAGGGCAGAAGGCCTCAGCTTCCAGTCCTGGATCAGAAGAGCCATCCATGCTCTGGAACACAAAACAGCACACACAAAACCAAGCTGTTTTCCTGCCCTGTCTCAGCAGATGAGCACAGGAAAGCCATTTTCAGCTCAGCCCCTGGAAGAACCTGCATTTGGCTAGGAACACCCACTTCAAGTTTCCTGCGAGAATAAGCCGTGCCTTTGACTGGGAGGCAGGTGGGTTGGGGAAATGTGATAAGGGTGGGGACAGGACTAAGGATGAAGGGAAGCTGTGGCCAGGACCAGCGGTTGGCACAATCAGTTCTTCCCTAGCTCTGCTAGGTTGCACCAGGGCAAGCGTAAAGCTGTTGGGGAGGCGGTCTTCACTGGGGCTCTGGATTCTCTGGGAGACAGCAGGAGAAACAGGAGTAGGAGATATCAGGCATGCGCTTTGAGGGTATAGGCAACCGATGCTTGCAGCAGTTCGGCTGCAGTAAGGACGGGAGAACGTGGCAGGGAGACAGGTCAAGGGACCAATTCAGTTTCTTGGGGCTGGATGGCTGGAGTCCAGTGGACGGTGAGATGGGGCTGGGTGACTGTGGAATATTTGAAGTTGACATCATGTTGGAGCAGTTACCAGTGCCGACATGGTCGAAAGCCTGACTGTGGGCAAGAGAGGCAGAAGAGGTGAGACACAAGTTCTTTGGAAGAGAGGGGACTGTGGAACTGGGAGGAATGATAATTAAAAGTACTATTATAGAGAACCCTGTTGAAGAGAGTGACTATGAACTGGCAGCTATTACTATCACCACGGAAGAAAGTTGGTGTAGAGGGGAGAGTGTGTTGAGTGTGTAGCATCTAAGCAAGGGCTTTCAGGGAGGAGGCCGCTCAGAAGAAGCCCGGAAGAGCAAGGGGGGTGCCTCTCCTAGCCCCAGCCCTGTAGGGGACAGCTGTGCAGCAACAGCAGCCACCTCACAGAAGGCTACGGAAAAGCAGAATCCTTAGAGAGCAAGTTCAGAGCCAAAGAATGAGAAGCCAATCACAGTGAAGCGTGCCTGTAACTCCGGCACTCAGGGAGATCGAGGCAGGAAAATGGTAGGTCTAAGGCCAACAGGAGCTACATAAAGCCTGAAAAGGACAAAAGAGTGAGCGAAGAGACTCAGGGAGAAGGAAAGCACACAGAGGGACGCCCCAGCGCTGTGGAAGAGCCATCAGTAAGGAAAATCTGGAAACACCAAGATGCCCAGTGCTGAGGGGATTCACAGACAACAGGGGAGCCCATAGCAGGACTTGTGCCGTGAAATCGGAAGTGTAGAGCACCGGGGTTACCGGGACGCCAAAGAGCAGGTGCGAACATCCTCAAAAAAAAAAAAAAAAAAAAACATATACTTTGATGTACTTGGGGAAGAATCCCCAGTGACTTCAGGATCCTGGTTTTGTGGTTACACACAGAGAAAGGGAGGGGCAGCGGGCGAAGCAGGCCAGCTTTGGTTGTATCAAAAATATTTAACTTCCTAATAACTGAAAAAAGAAACATAAATGATGAACCAAAATACAGTAAAATGTTATCTCCTGCTTAGTCTGGGCAGTGGGTCCTAAAACTCTCCCCTCTAAGTTTGAAAGATTTGTAGATTTAAACGATGAGGGCAGGCTGGTGGGGGACACTTGTAGTCCCAGCACTTGAGAGTCTGGAGGAAAAGGATTGTTAAATGAAAAGTTATACACTGCGGGACTCTTTCTCAGAACAGAAGAAGAAATTAAATGAAAAAAAAAATAAAGAAAAGGAAGGGGCAGAGAATAGAAGGAAAAAATTGAAAGGGAAGAGAAAAAGTCAGGCGAGAGAATTACAGCACAGCAGTCAAGACACTGCAGTCGGTCTACGAGTCTAAAGCCAAGTCCACAGAGTGAAGGCTACTGGTTTCTGACAAGTGTGCCAAGGCAGTTTAATGGGGAAAACAGTCTATTCAGTAAGCAATTCTGAGACTGGAGAGGTGGTTCCCGTTAAGAGACTTGCTGCTCTCGTACAGGACCTGGATTCAGTTCCTAGCACCACATGATGCCTCTCAGCCACCTATAACCCTAGGTCCAGGGGATCCAACGCTTTCTTCTGTCCTCCATCAGCTTCTGCATATGGGCGGTACACAAACATACACCCAGGCACACTCAGATACAAGTCAAATAAAGTAAATAAATGTTTAAAAAACAAATCTCAAAGAAAAATAGTTCTAAAAGCTGGGTATGCAGACATGTATACATTTTATCAACCCAGATGGGTTAAAGGGCTGACCAGAGGCTCTAACACTATAAAATGCCTAGAAGAAAACATGGGAGATGATGCTATGTCTTGTTTATAGGAAACCTGCATGGCGATGGATTTGGTAATGGTTTGGTATGCCATGCAAGCACAGGAACCAAATAAATAGGCAAATTAGAGGGTATCACAGTGGGGATTCGCAGAAAGCAAAGAGATAGTACAAAGACCGGAAGGAACCACTTTCTGATCACTTGGATGACGAAGATCTAATATCCACATCAAACTCTTCAAAAAGCCTGACTTCAAAATGGGCAAAGGACACAGACAGATTTTGTTTTTTGTTGAAGAAGATGAACAAATGCCCAGCAAGCACATAATAAGATGCTCAGTGCCGATAATCAAAAACCACCGGACACCCCTTCAAACCCCCTATGCTGTCTATAATCAAGACAGCCAAGGAGGAGTAATAGCAAGTTAGAACTGTCATGCATTACTAGAGGGGATGGAAAATGGCAGGTCTCCCTGGAAACAGTTCTGCAGGTCCTCAAGAAGTCAAATATGGTTAACCTTGAAATATCACTCCTTCCTATACCTAATCCCCAAAGAATCAAAAATAGGCTCACGTGGAAACTTGTGCGTGATATTCATTCAATATTCATACAACAGTCCCCAAATGACACAACTCCCGTCTGTCGACTGATGAAAAAGAAATGTGGTATGCCCATAAAAAGGAATATTATTCAGCAATAAAAACAAACGAAATGCTGATATGAACTCTAATATAGATGAGTTCTGAAAGCATTATATTAAAAGAAAGAAGTCAGACTCAAAAAAGTCATGTATTTTATGATCCTATTTACATGAAATGCCTATAAAAGGGAAACTAGACATTGTGGTGCATATTTTGTTTGTTTGTTTGTTTGTTTTTCTGAGACAGGGTTTCTCTGAGTAGCTTTGGAGTCTACCCTGGAACTGGCACTGTATATGTGGAATTTATTGGAATGACTTATAGGCTGTAGTCCAACAATAGCTAGCTGTTAACCCAGTAGTTGCTAAGTCCCACGACGCTGGGTGTCTCAGCTGGCTCTCGGTACATGCTGGAATCCCAAAGAAACAGACTCCAATGTCAGTGAAGGAATGGGTGTCCTAGCAGGGCAAGGACGAGTAGGCAAAGCCAAACACACCCACTTCTTTCTTCCTAAATCCTCAGACAGACTTCCAGCAGAAGGTGTGGCCCAGATTAAAGGTGTGTCTTCCAGCCTCAAGATCTGGATCAAAAGCATGCTGTCTTCTTTCTGCAAGATCCGGACCACAGGTGTGCCCCCCATTTCTAGATTGCAGTTCATTCCAGCTATAGATAAGGTGACAGCCAAGAATAGTCTTTACACTCTGTCTTAGAAGAAAGGGTGAAAAACAGAGAAAACAGACTGCTTGTTGCCAAGGGTTGAGGACAGAGACTACATTTTCTTCCTGTAGTGATGACGAATGTCTTAGAATTAGAGAGTGGTGGTCACATACCCCTTGATGTGTCAAAAACCACTGAATTTTATGCTGTAAAAGGATGAATTTAGGAGTTTATAAATTAAATCTCAAGGCTGGAGAGATGGTTCAGTGGGTGAACACACTTGCCACCAAGCCTAAGGATCTGAGTTCAATCCCCAGGGCTGACTTTGTGGAAGGAGAGAACTGACTGTAGGAGATTGACCTCTGAGCTCCACACGGACACACACACACACACTCATACTAGACATGTTTTTAAAAGACCAAATATCTATGATCTGGAGAGATGGATCTATAGTTGGAAGTACATACTACTCTTCCAGAGAACCTGAGTTCAGTTCCCAGTACACACGTTATCAGGTAGCTCATAACTATGTATAACCCCAGCTCCAAGGGGATCCAGTGTTCCTGACTTCTGTGGGCACCCACGCTAAAGTGCTTACACAAGGACATGCATGCATACACACAATTAAAAATAAGAATAAGGAGACTGTGTAGATGACTCAGTGGTTAAGAGCGCTGGCTTCTCTTTCGGGGTCCTGAGTTCAATTCTCAGCAACCACATGATGGCTCACACCATCTGTGATGAGATTTGGCGCCTTCTTCTGGCCTGTAGGAATACATGCAGGCAGAACACTATAAAAATGATAGATAGATCTTAAAAAATAAATCTTAAACAAAAGACATATATCAATTTTTTTTAAAAAACCTGGCATCAAATCTAGGCATATTAGAGTGATCTTGGCAGATGCTTCTCACCACTTTCCTGAGCCTCAGTTTCTCTTGGGGGTCAGGGTGCGGTATTCAGGTGGACAGCTGGCTGAGCTGGGCTCCACATGTGGCTTGTTACTGTCACCATCGCTGCTGTTCTGATCTGACCTCAGCCTGTGGCAGTGAACAGTTTAGGGGGCTGTAGGACCTAGTATCCAAACTGTGCACTCACTCGGGCCCTGTGAGTCTCCGTTTTTTCATCTGAGCCACGTGAATGAGGCTAGCCCTTTCAGCAGGTTGTTGCAGGAGAAATAATGAGATAATGGATATAAAGTAAGGGCAAGCTTAGTCTGGCACCAGTAAGTATCCATTTTTGTTAACCAGCTTCTGTTACTGTAATGCGAACCCAGGTAACCAATTTACAAAGAAGAAAGGTTTAGTTCGGCTCACCGTTTTAGATGTTTTGGCTCTGTTTGGCCTGGTTGCTTTGGGCCTGAGTTGAGACATTACATACTGGTGGGAGCATGTGCTACACAGCCTGCCCACGTCCCATCAATCATGTCTTGCCTCTTAAGGGTGGAGTATGTTATAGCGAGGTGCCAGTGGCTGGAGACCAAGCACATGAACACAGTGACGTTTGGAGTATATTCTAGATCCAAACTGCATCACAGGTGGAATTACTATTAAATATTGTTATGGTAATGACATTTTTGGACCAGTTAGCTTCAAAAGGCTTTCACTTCTCCATCCCAGCCTTTTCTTTATCCTAGAGCTTCCTGCCTGTTTCATTCTCCTGGTTTGGCCCGTGTGGTGTCTAGGCTCAGCCTCAATGCTTTGAAGTTTGCCTCCTCACTGGCTCTTATTGCTCTTTTGCTCACAGGGCCTCAGCTTGGCCAGAATCTGGCTTTGCTCCTGTTTCTTTGCAAAGTGTGCCTTCCTTCCCTGCTCTTGAATCAAACTGGGAAGCGCATCTCCTCCCCGCCAAGGAGACGCATATGATGGTGAGGGAGACTTCAGGATAGAGCTCCCTCACAGTCCCCTGTATGCATGGGGACCCTCACTTGGGGCACCCCCGGCTCAACTGAAATGAGGAAGTTCCTGTGGCTGCCCAGGTCAGAGAGTTTCTTTCTGAGTTGCAATTAAAGCAAAAGCCCAGACACCCTACTTCTAGGAATTATCTACCACACGTCTTCCCCCTGGAAATTCGCTCAAGAAACATTGGACATTTTTATGTAAAGGCACAAGATTAGAAAACCCCCAATTTGTCTATCAGTGGAACAATGACCACGGGCCTGTGTACACAGCAGAGAACCATGGAACTATGAGAGACAATGGGGCACAGGGAACTGCAGCCATAATGTATTTTAGGTGACAAAAAGCAAGGTGCATGTTTATTGACCCTTCCTCCTTTCCTTTCCCTCCTCCTTCCCTCTTCACTCCCTTCCTCTTTCTTTCCTTTCTTCCTCCCCTCCTTCCTTGTTCCCTCTTTCCTTCCCTCTTCTCTTCCCTCTTATTTCCCCTTCCTTCTTCTTTTGGTGGGTGTATGTATGTGTGTGTGGACATACATGTGTGTACATGTGCATGTGGAGGCTGCAAGTCATGTCAGGTGACTCCCGTAATCATTATCCATCTTATTTTTTAAAATGTAATTGGTTTTGGTTTTTAAGATAGGGTTTTCTGGATGACAGCCCCGACTGTTCTGGAACTCACTTTATAGTGAGATTGGCCCCAGAGTCACAGAGAACCTCCTGCCTCTGCCTCCTGAGTATTAATCCTGGGATTAAAGGTATGTGCCGCCATGCCCAGCCTTAGATATAATTTTTAATTTTTACATTATGTGCGTGTTTATGTGTGGGTGTATGCATTGCCCCCAAAAGGCCAGAAGAGGGCATCTGATCTCCTGGACCTGGAGTGACCTGGTGTGAATGCTGGGAGCTGAACTCAGGTCCCCTGCATCAGAGCTGAGCCATCATCTCTCTAGCCCTCTCCTTATTTTTGGAGTTAAGGTCTATCCCTGAACTTGGAGTTTATGGATTTCCCTAGATTGTACCAGCTGGCCAGCAAGCTCCAAGGAACCTCCTGTCTCTATGTCCCCAGCCACTGTAGTTGGCTTTTTACTTGGGCATTGGGGATTTGAACTTAGGTCCTCATGTTTGTGCACAAGCATTTTACTAAGTTATATCCCCAAACCCCTCTCCCCTCTCTCTCTGGAGTCTTGCTATAATTCCCAGGCAGATCCTTAACCCCTAGGGTTCAAGCAATCCTCCTGCCTCAAGCTCCTAAGCACCTGGGGTGAGAGGTGTGTGCTACCAGGTTCTGCTTTACAGTTTTGACGTTGTTATTGTTTGTTTTCAAGATAGGATAGCTCTTTACAGTTTTGACGTTGTTATTGTTTGTTTTTAAGATAGGATAGCTCTTTACAGTTTCGACGTTGTTATTGTTTGTTTTTAAGATAGGATAGCTCTTTACAGTTTTGACGTTGTTATTGTTTGTTTTTAAGATAGGATAGCTCTTTACAGTTTTGACGTTGTTATTGTTTGTTTTTAAGATAGGATAGCTCTTGCTGCCCTGGAAATCAATATGTAGACCAGACTGACCTCAAAGTTACAGAGATCCACCTGTCGCTGTCTCTCCTGTTCTGGGATTAAAGACGTGTGCCACCACAACCCGCTCCTGCTTTAAGTTTTTAATAAATAAAAATTAATTCAGGAGTCCAAAGAGATGACTGGTGGTCAAGAGCACTAAGTGCTCTTTCAGAGTTGGGTTCAAGTCCTAGCAAACACATGGCAGTTCACAACTGTCTGTAACTCCAAGGTCTGACACCCTAACACAGACATACATGCAGCAAAACACCAATGCAAATAAAATAAAAATAAGTCAAGCAGTGGTGATACTTGCCTTTAATTCCAGTACTCAGGAGGCAGAGGCAGGTGGATCTCTGAGTTTGAAGCCAGTCTGGTCTACAGAGTGAGTTCCAGGACAGGCTCCAAAGCTACAGAGAAACTCTGTCTTGAAAAAGAAACAAAAAAATAAAAAAATAAAAATAGTTCCGATCTTGGAATGGTGGCACACGACTATAATTCCAATACTCTGGAGGCAGAGACAGGAGGATCAATGCAAGTTTGAGGTCAATCTGGTTGACATAGTGTCTAGTCTGCTTAGGCCAGCTCGGGCTACATAGTGAGACACTTTCTTCAAAACAAACAAATATTAATTTAAACAAAGAAAGGGAGGTTGGGACAAGAGGATTGTCTAGGAAATTCTATACCTTTCAAGGTACAAAGTGAGACAGTGTGACTACCAGGAGGAGGAAAGATGGGCCCCTTCATCATTAGCACATCATCCCTACTGCCACTTTAGGTCCTGGGGCTTCACCATCTGCAGTCCCAAGAATTCCCCCTGCTTCCCTTGAAAGCTCATCGCCATGTCCTGTGCTCTGACTGGGAATCAAGGCTCCTTTAACTCCATATCTGCTCCTCCTCCAGTGAGGGAGGCCAAGAGCTCTGGTAGTACAGAGGTCGCCAGGTTGCAGGTGTGCCCAGGGCAGCGGGAAGGGGCACTAAGCTCAAAGGCTGGGCCAGGATGAGAGCCTCGGGGCCTGCTAAGTCTCTGGGGACCCAGGTGTTCTCCAGGGGAAGACCCCCAGGCCCACCATGGAGGCCCTGGGCCCTAAGAGGCCCTGTAAGAAAGCCCCAAGGGTTACTTGCTTACAGTGCTCTCATGGTAGCCGTTGGCTCACAGAGGAGTTTCACATGCAAAAATAATTCTTGGGCTGGTGATATGGCTCACAGGGCAGAGGTGCTTGCTGCCAAACTTGATGACTAGAGATTAATTCCCAGAATCCACATGATGGAAGCCTAGCTCCTGCTCCCATATCCCCAATAAGTAAATAAATAAATAGATGCAAAAGTCTTTTAAAGAAATATTGCTTGGCTGAGGCAGGAGGATCACTTGAGTTCAGAAGTTTGAGACCAGTTTGGACAACATAATGAGACTCTATAACATAAACACACACACACACACAACCTACCTTTCTTTTTGGTGTGAACCATGGTGAAACACACCTTTAATCCCAGCACTCAGGAGACAGAGGCAGGAGAATGGCTGCAAACTAGAGGCCAGCCTGGATTCATATCAAGCCCCTGCCTCAAAACAAAGACATAAAACAGCTCTTTGTTTTTGAAACAGGGTCTTATCATGTAGCCCAGGCTATATTCAAACTATTGATCCTTCTGCCTCAGCCTCCCAAGTGCTGGGACTATAGGAATGTACCACCAAGCTCAATTAGATACACACTCAGTGATCAAGTATGCTGTTTGTTAGATTAGTTCAGCACGTGACCAAGTCCCACCACTGTTAGCAATTTCGTCTTGCCATTTTGGCTCTGCTTCCCCCTCTAGACACACATGTGCAATTCAAATATCCATCTCACACACATACATACCTTGCACATATGTCTATGTCTATAAATACACATACATAATACTCTATACATATCAATAGATGTACACACATCTAAAGATGCATTTGATACCACAGCCAAAGATGTCATATACACATATTACATTTGCCACCATGAATTTTGCCCCAACTCTGAAATCATGATTCTCACTCCTAAATACCTCAGTGTGCCTCCTTTGGGAGCTAGACCATCTCTTACACACTCTGAAGTCTTCAGTGCATGAAGCAAATCTACTCTAAGACACAATAGCATCTAATACCAGGCTGTATTCAAACTTCCCCACTTATTTATGGAAAGTCTTTAGCTTTATTTTTTTGAAGCAGGGTCTAAATCTAGCCCATCCTTCCCTAGAACTCACTGGATAACCCAGCCTGGTTTCAGACTCATGGTGATCCTTCTGTCTCACACCCAGATGTTGATATTGTAAGTGAGCTACCATGCCAGGCTTCAGAAGGTCTTTGTTAGAAGTTGGTATCAGGTATGGGCTCTTGCCTTCTAACTTGTTTGGGACAGGGTTTCTTGCTCATCACTTCATGAGTCAGGGTAGCTTTCAGGGATCCTCCTGGCTCCACTTCCCATCTCGTCATGGAGCCCTGGGATTACAGTCATGTGTCTGCTCTTTGTGCGTCCAGGGAGCCAAAACTCAGGCCTTCGTGCATGCAAAACAGGCATCTTGTCCACTGAACTATCTCCACAACCCCGGCTTTGCATTACAGGGTCATTGACTGGTCTTAGACTCACAGGGATCCTCCTGTCTCAGCCTTCTGGGTGCTAGAATTACAGGTATATGCCATCATGATCAGCCCTAACTTTTGAAGCATGTGTGTGTGTGTGTGTGTGTGTGTGTGTGTGTGTGTGTGTGTGTGACAGCTGAGAAGGTCTGAAGGTCCTTTGGGGATTGGCAAATTGCTTTTGTGGGGTAACTTATTTTCTTCCAGCTTTTTATTGTTATTTTGTTAAAGACTAGAACTCACTATACAGCCCGGATTGTTTTGAACTCATGGGTCTAAGCAACCCTTTTCTCTACCCTCCTAGGAGTTGAGAATGTGAGTGTGAGACTACAACCACATCCAATGCCTGTGTTTTCTCTAACTAGAAATTAGTACTGGAAGCTTGGTTTACCTTGGAGAGGGTTACATTTCTGGCATACAATACACAACATGTACTTAGTACTTCAAACCACGTGGCCCACGCTCAGCAGCATTAGGCGTGTTCAGATGTTTGCAACTCTGGCTGCCATCTGTTTTGCTGAATGTTATGCGACAAGTCTCACAGGGAGATGTAACATACACAACCACTCACTCCAGGTAGGGAGCCCAAACACAGGCCAACTCGCTAACGTCCAACTCGGTGAACAACGAGTTTTTTGGGAGGTTGCTTACAGGAATATAGGTAAGGGGTTACTTACAGGAGTAAAAATGATTCAAAGACAGCTGCAACACCAAAGCCCACCCCAGCACGGGTGACAGCTCACAGAGCTGGGAACCTGGAGCCCAGAGCTCAGCAGGTTAAAAACTGGGAATGGTAAGAGATCAGCTCTCCACTGCTTGTATGACAGTCTCGCACTGGCTTCTCTTGGGCCACATTCCAGGACACTTGGAGAGTGTGATGTTCTGAGTAGGTGGGCTGACCAAAGAAGTGACATTTCAGATGGCTCTTGACATCTGAGTAGGCGTTTCTACAGTAGAGAAGTAGAGAGTGTAAACAGAGTCAGGGGCAGGCAGGCCACAGACCTCTTTGAGGAACTGTTAGTGTCGCATGATCTCTCTGACTGTGTGTGGGGAGTGGTTTTGAAAAGGTAGCCCTGAATGTCCTAGCCAGGAGTCTGGGTTCAGCCCTCAGGTGACTGGGGGACCCCAGTTGGGTTTTAACATCAGAAAGGGACACATGGCCCTTTGAGTCTGTACATTCCCGCTGGCTGCGGCATGGGGAGGGGAATCTTCTGGTGTCCACGCAGGCAATGCGGTTGGACAGGACTGGGGACGAGGGACTGTGTCTAAAGCAAGTAGAATCAGTGGGACGGGGCAAGAAGAGGAGATGAAGTGGGCAAGAAAAGCCCAAGAAGATGCCGGTTCTGTGCAAATCGAGGAGCAGCCCGCTCTGAACCGCGGGAGACTGAGTCGTCTGAGAAGGCCTAGAAAAGTCAGGTTATGGGACCAAAATCCAGACCCAAAGGGCTCATGGGCCTCCACCCTTGCAGAGAGACTCTGATGCCTGGCCTTGAGGCATGAAGAAGGCTGCAACAGTCCGTCCTTGTCTAGGAGGCCCCAATAGTCTGTCCTTGTTTGCTGTCCATGTGCCAACAGCCACTAAGGTGGGGAGTGGGGCTTTGTCTGGCTCCCAGTCTCTGCCAAGACCCCTACTGGCATGACTGAGGTCATAGGGCAAACAGCCCCTGGAGATTACCACTGAGGGGACTTCACAGGTCTCTGGGGACCCGTAATTTCAGTCCCCTCTGAGTACTTCCCCGCCTTTGGATCCTCCCGTCTGGGGAAGTAGGACTTCTTCTTTTAGGGCATGAATATTAGGCTCAGTGGTGACTAAGAGATGTCTGAACCAGTGGGTGGAGAAAGTGTTTAAATATCAAGCCTCCTTGTCCTCTGGTCATTAGACACCTGGCGAGAATAGGTTCAGCATGGCCGGCCTGCGGACTCTGCTCCTCGTAGCTCTCGTTCTTCTCGCTGTGGTCATTCAGACGCCCGATGCAGGTGAGGCTGGGGAGCAGAAGAGCGGACACTAGAGTGTCGGGAAACAGTCTCAGAGTGGTTCTGCCATCGACTCTTGTGGCTTTGGGCTAGCTCTGGCACTCTCCTGGGCTAGCGCTATTACTTCTAAATGGGTAATACCATTTAAAAACTGGTATACCCGTTTATAAACTGGGTAGTCAGGAAGGATTGTTTTAGGATCTGCCTCAGTTGGTTTGGTGGTTGTAGTATGTAAGGGCTGGGGACCCTGTTGCCCAGACAGCTCAAGTGTAGGGTGTTTTTGAAGCGGATACAGGGCCTACAATGTATCAGGTTTGAGTTGGGGAAGGTAGAGACTCTCTTCGAAAGCTGTCCCTGCCCTTGCAACTCCCAAGGTTTGCTCTGGAGCCTGTGGTCGACACAAGGTCCTGACCTCTCTTTTCCCTCACACTATCAACACTCCTTCTTTGGGCAGGGCAGGAGAAGGGTCTCTGTGGTGGAATGAGGCAACTACAACCAACCAATTGTTGCTCACAGAGAGCCTCCATGTAACAAAGTCCTATGGGACTGATATTTTTCCACGGGCCTCGGAGATGACAAATGATTAGGGTCATTCAGGGGCAGAGTGGGATTTGACCCAGGTCTGTGTTGTGACTGTCATCTGTCTGAGCCTTGATTCCGATGCTGCTACCGGCTCACTGTGTGTGACCTTCCATGCTTGCCTTCCGCTCCGTGCCTCACCAGGGCACAGAGAAGAAGAAGATGTTTCTAATTCTGCACTACACACATGAGGGTTGGTGGGTCTGGAGTAGGGCTGAGCATCCGACAAACTCCTGGGAAGCTAGTACTGGCGTCCAGACACTAATCCAAGGTAAGCACCGGGGCTCCCTCTGGCTCAGAGGTGCAGGACCCCATTTAG
The DNA here is from genome assembly GCA_004026605.1 of Ondatra zibethicus. NCBI lineage: Eukaryota > Metazoa > Chordata > Mammalia > Rodentia > Cricetidae > Ondatra > Ondatra zibethicus. Next base: position 12,777 of record PVIU01020105.1, read on the forward strand.
AAGCCGGTTGGTGCTTAGCTGTTCTGAATCCACTTCCTGGAGCTGGCTGTCCCAGAGTGTAGACACTGGGCCCTGAGTGACAGCTCTGAATGAGACCTAGAAAGGATCTTTATCTGGGCGGAATAGAACCTTTTGCTTTAGGTCAGTCTGCGATCAGGGCTGGGGCTGGCCTCTCTGCACTCCAGCTAACGTGCCCTGGGTACCCCTCCACCAGCTCCCTTCGGTACCAACATGGAAGACAGCATCTGTTGCCAGGACTACGTGCGTTACCCCCTGCCAGCACGTGTAGTGAAGGAGTTCTTCTGGACCTCCAAGTCCTGCCGCAAGCCTGGCGTTGTGTGAGTAGGGAACTGGGCTGCAGGCCTCGGGAGGAGGGGCCTGACAGATGTGGTCCAAGGGTGGGCAGGATGTAGCAAGTTCCAATGCAAGGATGGGATGGTTCCGCCAGGCGTGGGTGTTCTGAATTCCAAAATGATGGTACCATTCAACAGATATTGTTGAACGTCTGTAACATGGCAAACCTGAAAATGGCTGCTGAATCAACGAGTACCACCCCAGCGTGGCACGCACATGTGGGCAGTAGTAGCCACAGGCTATTGGTGATGGGAAGCAGTGTGGGTGCAGGGTACAAGCAGCATGCCTAGAGTCACTCCCTGCTGAGACATTCTGTGCCCTCCTAGCCCCCTGGAATTCTTCCAGGTAACCATTTGGCCAGAGACATACTATTATGACACCTAGAGATGGTTGCCCGTGTGCCCAGGCTATTCTGAGCACTGTGTAGTTGACTCACTCAGTCTTGGAAGCGATCCTACAGGGAGGTTAGCCTATGTCATAGGTGAGACCCAGGCTCAGCAAAGGGAAGGGATCCAGGCTCAGCAAAGAGAAAAGAACCCAGGTTCAGGAGAGGGAAGAGGACTTAAGCTCAGCAAAGGGAATGGAAAGCAGGCTCATTAAAGAAGAGCATGGGCCAAGGGTTCCCCGGCTGTAGCAGGAGCTCCTGTATTCCTGGGAGAAGTTTCCCCTTGTGATTCTCCGCTCGGCACCCCAGCTTTCTCCACCTGGCGGGAAGTCTGCTCTTTTTCTGTGGTAGCCCCCTGGAGGCTTCTAACCCCTTAGAGCCAGTTTCCAGCCACGTCACCTATTGGACGGTTCTCGGATTTGGGGTCATGACCCCACCCCTTGGGCTCTATATCTTCTCTCCCTCCTCCCTCAGCCGACTCCATCTCTTAGAGATGTCTGCTGGAAAAGGACAAAGAAGGGCGGAGCAGGACCCCTCCCAAGGTTCTGGCTCCTTCATTCCTGAGTCTGTTTCCCATCACTTCAGTAAAACCATAGCCCCATCTCCCGAGTGCAGAACGATTCTGTGCTGAGCATAAGGCACATAACCTTCAGCTAGAAGCAGCCCTGTGCAGCAATCCCAGTCCATCTGGTTCCCTTGCACACTGAGGAGGTGGCACGAGCTTAAGGGTCTCTTTAGCATCACAGGGCAGCAAATGGAAGTCACAGAGCTCTGGCCTGTAACACAAGAGATGCTCAGTGAAGGACAAGCCCTACTGCTCCTTGGACTCTGAGCCCAAAGGGAGTCTAGAAAGAATATGGCTTGACAGGTGGGGAGATGGACGCACAGGGAGGGACCAGCCTTGCATAAGATGCCCAAGAAGCCACATTCAGGCTGGCCGTGGTGGCCCACAGCTTTAATCCCAGCACTCAGGAGATAGAGGCAGGCGGATCTCTGTGAATTCAAGACCAACCTGCTCTACATAGTGAGTTCTAGGACAGCCAGGGCTACACAGAGAAATGCTGTCTAAAAAAAGGAAGGAAGGAAGGAAGGAAGGAAGGAAGGAAGGAAGAAAGGAAGGAAGGAAAAGAAAAAGAAAAGATCCAAGCTCATTGTTGCTATTGTCCTCAGAAGCTGTTCATTAGTGGTCTATGATGCAAAGTTCAGGGATGTGGGGAGTCAGCAGCTCTCAGCTGTATGACAGGACTATTGGGACACAGCTATGGAACCGGAGCAGAGGCCCCAGTATCGGCCAGCCTGTACCCACCTTGCCACCACAGCTTCAGTGCCCAGGCCTGGCCTGGTACTTGCTGCAACTATGCAGGGCAGAAGCCTTGGGTCACACTTGTTGGAAAGGGGGGAAAGGGTGGGCTTTAGCCCACAGCTCAAGGTGCAGGCCTTTGGGCAGGGAAATCAAGGCAGCCAGAGCTGGAAGCAGCTGGTCACATCTTGTCTACAGTCAGGAAGGAAACAGAGATGAATGCAAATGCTTAGCGTGTGTCGCCATGTTATCCAGGGTCTACTGCCCTGGACCAGCCTCACCCACAATTCAGAGGGGTTTTCTCACAGCACTTAAAATAAGATATCCCTGTAGGCATGCCCAGAGGTCTCGGAGATCATCCTAGATGAGTCAAATGACAGTAACTTTTCCATCACTGCTGGGCAAACCTATTTCTCCCCGAGATGCTCTAGGACTCTCAAAGAGGCCTGGAGAGGATTTCTTCAAAGTCACAGTTCAGCCCCCACCCCAGACATATTTTACTCCTTATATTTGATCAGATTTCTTTACAACATGGAATTACTGCAAGAATCAAGGAAGCCATGATAAAAAAAAGTTGAGGAAATTGCTCAGTCACTAAAGCGCTTGCTGAGCAAGCATGAGGACCCAAGTTCGGATCCTTACCACTTATGCAAAAGAGCCAAACGAAGCAGCCTGTCCCTGTAATCCAGTGTCAGGGAGGCGAAGATAGGACTATCCTGGGCTATGAGGGCCAGCCTGTCTATTTGAACTGGAACTTCAAGTTCAGTAAACTGTATTTAAAAATAAAAGATGGAGAGCAAGTGAGGGAGACACTCTGTTAACCTCTGGTCTCTACACATCTGTGTGCATGCATGCATGTGCGCACGCACACACACACACACACACATACACATGAAACAAAACCAATGTAATGTAAAATGTTGGGGCCATCTTCTGACACAATGACATAGCGCCTACTATGTACCCCAACAGCTTCATTGAAATCTCATGTAGCTGGGCAGGACTGTCACCCCAACTTACAGATGTGGAAACCTGGTCCCAGAGAAGTTACCTGACTTGTGTGTGAACAAGGAGCAAAACTAGAATCCAATCCAGATAGGCTGCTCCAAAGTCCATACTCAGTCCAGTAGCCTACTAGTGCTCTCACTTGTTCCCTGGTATCTCTTCCAGTTTGATAACCATCAAGAACCGGGACATCTGTGCCGACCCCAGGATGCCCTGGGTGAAGAGACTTCTCCATAAGCTGGCCTAGTGAGGAGGGCCTGATGACCATGGGCGTGGCCACTCCCGCTGCCATTTCTGCAAGAAAGCTGCCAACAATGCTGCCCTCACTCACCTCCGTGTCCTGGACTGTCACCCTCCATCTCTCCTCCAGCCCCTCTAACCCATCCTCTTCCAGCATGGCAGCTGAGGGAGCACGTTCAGGCCAGCCCTTACCCAGCATCCCCTCCCCATTGCTTAAGATGAGGCCGCACCCTTGCTTTGGTGCCCTGGTCCTGCAGATCTGGCTGCCTTCCCTCTCCCCAGCCTAGGGAAGACCCAAATGCTTCGGGCCTGCGCTGCTCAGGTTCACTGCCTGGGAGGTTGCTGATACTCAGAACGCTATTCCTCCACTTGCATTCGCCCAGTGTCGCTCGTCTCCGAGGCTTTAATCAATCCCGGTGGGCACCTGCCAAGCACGGTTCCTCAGACTTCCATGGCCTCTGCCTTCTCTCTGTACTCTCAGGGTTTCAGGCTGGTTCACCAGGCCTGGGGGTTAGGCCGAGGTTCGCACCAATGCTCTTCCTGTCTCTTGGTCTCCAGCACAGGGCAGGGAGCACAGGGGCATGGGGCAGGGATCAGGAGCAGGCTCAGAATCAGAATTCTGAAAGGAGCTGCAGACTCCATCAGTAAAAGTCATATTTCCCCATCCCTGGGTACAGGGCAGTCTCCTGTCACCACAGAGACTCGGGTTGTTAGAAAGCGGCTATGTAAGTCAACCATGAAACCCTAACTTTACTGGGAATCACCTTCCATGTCCTCTTTAACCATTTCTTCCTCACCCTGCTTCTCCTGACTGCTTGACTGAATCGCTGGTCATCAAATTCATGCTATGGTGTTAGTGACTACCATAGCTTGGTATTATAAGCTCTAGTTATATTTATATAGGAAAAGAGGATAAATATTTATATAGGAAAAGAGGCCAAATAGATGAATTGGAGAGTCTTAGGAACTGGGGTCGGGGAAGGCCATACGTTCCCGTCCTCAGAGAGCAGCTGGCTGCGCTGACTGCAGTGGGTGGCATAGATAAGCTAAAGAGTTTAGTTGGGAATTATTTTTGGGTGGTTGGGGCAAGCTAGGACACGGATTTAGGATTCATTTGTGCTTCCCTGGGGACAGCAGTGTCCTGGGGGAGGGGATAAATCTGCCTGCTCCTCTGTGGGGAAAGTGGCTTGGCTTAGTGGAGTGGCTGGACTGTGTGACCCTGAGAACATGGCTTCACCTTTCTGAGCCTCAGCTGACAGATGGGACTGCGGAGGGTTCGATCCAAACTGTGGGTACAGACACTGCCAGCCACAGCTGTGTCCACGGCTAATGTCCCTCCAGAACCCAGCAGGAACATCTGCCAACCAGGAGCACCATTAGTGCTAATCTGCCCGCTGCCCGTGCACGGAGCCTCAAGTGCCCTGAGACCCACCCGCCTCCTCTCCTACTTCTGGGAAAATAAATGTTTGCCAACAGTGTCTGCCTTGGTTCCTCATCATCTGTGTCACTGGGAAACAGGATGGGACGCCATGACCTGTGCCACTTAGTAGAGAAGATCTGATATTTAAATATAAAGAGACTTGTATAAGGTCACCCTATGGGTGGATAGGCTTGGGACACAGCTACTTAAATACCAAGAGAAGAGCCAGGAATTTGTCCCCAAGCTCCCACTGACCTGGCTTAGTCATGCATAAGAACACTGCCCGTCCCCAGGTCCAGAGCTAGGTATAGAATGTTCATTCAATAGAAGAATTCTTTCTCATATAGGTGTCTCAAACATTCTGATCAATGGACAGCCTCCAGGTGGATATCTAGGAACCTAATGCCTTCCTTCTCCTGGTTATGCCCTCCTCCAGGGTCTGAACCCCTCTGTGGAAGAGAAGGGAGGTTTGTAGGATGGTGGGAAAGAGTCTGCCTTCATTGTGCCGTGTGTCCTTGGCAGGAGTCAGTCACATCGCCATCCTGACTGCACAGGAAGCTGGGAAACAGAAAGAGGTTGTGTGGGGCTGGGCTGGTTGGTGCTGGGCTCCTCAGTTCTTCACAGGCCCAGACCCTTTCTTGGGTACTCACACTGTCTTATGGTTTCTGTTGCTGTGAAGAGACACCACAATTCTTAATAAGGAAACACTTAATTGGGTCTGACTTACAGTTCAAAGGTTTCGTCCAGTATTGTCAAGGAGGGAAGCAGGGTAGCAAGAGGCAGACATGGTGCTGGAGAGGTAGCTGAGAGTTCTACATCTGGAGAGGCAGGTAGCAGGAAGAGAGCAACACACTGGGCATGCTTGAGCATCTGAAACCTCAAACCCACCCCAAATGATACAGTTCCTCCAAGAAGGCCACGCTTTCTAATAATGTCGCTCCTTATGAGTCTATGGGGGCCATTTTTATTCAAACCACAACACTCCACTCCTTGGTCCCCATAGGCTTATCGCCATATCATAACGCAAAATACATTTAGTTCAACTTCAAAAGTCTTCATAGTTTTTAACAGTCTTCACACTATCAAAAATCTAAAATTCAAAGTCTCTCTCTCTCTCTTCTTTTTCGAGACACGGTTTCTCTGTAGCTTTGGAGCCTGTCCTGGAACTAGCTCTAGACTAGGCTGGCCTTGAACTCACAGAGATATATACACCTGCCTCTACCTCCGAGTCCTGGGATTAAAGATGTGCACCACCACCACCACCCAGTTCAAAGTCTCTTCTTAGACTCAAGCAATCTCTTAATTATAACACCCTGTAAAATCAAAATAAAAAATAGATTACATACTTCTGACACGTAATGGCACAGAATATACATTATCATTCAAAAATGGAGGAAAGGGAGCATAGTGAGGAAGGTTATGGAACCAGACCAAAGCAAAACCAAAAACCAGCTGGGCAAACTCCAGACTCTGCATCTCCATGTCTGATGTCAAAACGTTCTTCAGATCTTCAACTCCTTTAAGCTTTGTTAACAGCAACACACTTTTTTCTCCTGGGCTGGTTCCAGCCCTGTTAGCAGCTCTCCCCGGCAGGTATCCAACTCTGTCATCTCTAACATCTTGAGGTCTCCAATGAAATCCAGGCTTCACCTTCACAGCTTCACACAATGGCTTTTCTTGGTCTCCATGCAGGGACACCTCTGACGTATTCCTGTCATCAATGGCTTTCCTTAGTCAAAGACAGAGATTCCATAACCCCTTTCTTATATCCTTGACTCTAAAACCAGAACCACATGCCCCAAAGTGCCAAGCTCTGCTGCTTGCTGGGGCTGCAACATGGGCCCCTCATTGAAATACATTTTCACTTTCTGTTTCCCATGATTTCCTTCACTGTCTAAGCTTAACTGTCCTGAAACTGGATCTGTAGACCAGGCTGGCCTCAAACTCAGAGACCTGCCTGCCTCTGACTCTGGAGTGCTGGGATTAAAGGTGTGCATCACTATCCCCAGCTCTAAACTTTTCTTTAGTTCCTTTCACAGGTTGGAAGCTTAGCTGGGTGGGGTCTTGCCCTGAGGTCACCACTCCCCCTTTTCCATTTAATGTCAGGATTTTCTTTAATCTGTTTATCTCCTTGAACACAGGACTTAGCTCCATCCCACTTCCTGGCATCCCCTTTCTCCTTAAACTGTACATTACATTCTGTATTTTTCCTTGCTCAGTTGGCTTCTTTTCATTATAGATCTGCATATGAGTGGACACTAATAACCACATGACAGAGTCTATACTAGACTGTTTTGAGATTTCCTCTGCCAGTTCATTTAATCCAAAACTCTTCAATTTAGCCTCAGACAGATTTTTCTAGACATGGGCAGAAACAACCACATTCTTAGCCAAAATATCACAAGAATGGTCTCTACACCACATGCTACAATACTAATACTCTTCTCTGAGACTCTTGAGCCAGGCTCCCACAGTTAATATCATCCTTAGCACCACTGTCTTCCGAGCTCCTACTAGGATGGCTCATTAAGCCCCACTTAAAGCATTCAACTGCTTTTCTAATTCAAAGTTCCAAAGTTCAGATTCATCCAAACAAAACCACTATCAGGCCTATTACAATATCCCAGTTCCTGGTACCAGCTTCTGTCTTGATTAGGATTTTTATTGCTGTGAAGAGACACCATGACCATGGCAACTCTTATAAAGGAAAACATTTAATTGGAGGGTTCACTTACAGTTCAGAGGTTTAGTTCATTATTGTCATGGTGGGAAGCAAGGTTACATGCAGGCAGACATGGTGCTGGAGAGGTAGCTGAGAGTTCTACATCTGGATAGGCAGGCAGCAGGAAGAGACAGACACTATGAGACCTCAAAGCCCACCTCTAGTGACACACTTCCTCCAACAAGACCACACCCCCAATAATACCACACCCTATGAGTCTATGGGGGTCATTTTCATTCAAACCACCACACACACACACACACACACACACACACACACACACACACACACACACCTCTCACACTGCACCGGCAACAAAGAAGAATTTTCAAGCTCAATGTCTTTCTGATTTCTTGAGTGTAAGCACCAACCACAGGCTTTCTGAAAGGCTCTAGAAGGCCCAAGGTAGGCAAGCATGGCTCTAGCAGGTCTTGCATTCCCCACCCTCCTGTTCCCTCTTCCTTCCTAAAATGTTAGATTACAGTCCTAAATTTAGCCACTTCCTTCTCCTGAGGCTGACCACCAAGGCCCAGCTATCAAAGTTTTGTAGTCCAGCAATCAAAAGCCCCCTTTAGCTCATGTAATTAACACGTCCAATTAAAGGAAAACAGCTCATCCTAACATGGAGTTTCCCCCTTTCCCTTTATATGCCTATGGGCCAATGTCTGTCTCCTCTCTGTCCAGAGGCAGTCCTTTGCCCCTCCAGGGAAAATATCCCTTTACTCCTCCCTTATCCTTTTCCCTGTCTTTCTTGTCCTCTGTCTCCTGTCTTTGTCTCTTATTCCCTGCTATTTGTCCCTCTGGGACAAATAAATCTCCTTGTGCTGAGAACGTGGTCTTGGGGTGTTCTGTACTGACTCCAGTCCTTTCACATGCCATCAACAAGGGTTCATTTCATGTCTGCTTTGCTGGACTCTGTCGGCAGTAGCTGCAGATGCAGGGCACCTGCCTCAGTGCAGCATCTGGAAGGGTTCACATCAACGATTCAGGCAGATGCAGGGCTTCTGAGGTGTACCAAGGTGCTCTGCCCTGGAGCCTCAGTTCCCTCTGTGAGAGCAAGGAGGAAACCAGTATACATCAGTCAGAATCCGACAAGAAGATCCCAGCCACCAACCCAGTAACAAAATAGACGAGGTGTCAGCAGTGACAGGAATGGAGACATAGCTCCAGGCTGGTGCCCACAGCAACCTGTAGAGTTCTTCTCAAAGACCAGTTCACTCAGGTGAACCCAGGTCCTTGCCTTTGTCACGGAAAAGGATTCCAGGACAAGTCAATGTGAAGCAGACTTGGCATTTACTCAAAGGTGGTTTTTTTTAATGGATTTTGAGGCAGGGGTTAATGGAGAGGAACTCAGGAGGAAAGATGAAGCTGATTCCACGAGCTGGGGGCATCTCAAAGGCAGCCCTGCCATGCTGTCTTTCACTGTCTACCCACCTGATGAATTCTGAGGCTTTGTCCTCGAAGGGTTGCTAAGGAATCCAGATGAGATCCCAGAGTGGTTCCTGACGGGCATCCAGCAGGACCACAAATGATAAGTCTCCTCTCCATCACCATGAACAAAGTTAATGTTTGGGATTTCCCAAGGACGTCTGGGAGAGGAATAGACACCTCGCCAGGTCATAGGCAATCAGGCCTCATGCCTGTTCACTGCTGAGCTACCATACAATGTCAGAAAGAGATACTGTTTCTATGTTGGCTCCTCATGCCAGTGTTAATTGTGCTGGCTAGAGGCTTCAACTAGACTGTAGATGGAGGGGCTCCTTCCCCTTCCTATAACTGTTCTTGTCTTTCCTGTCTTCTTGTATCAAAAAGACTTGAAGAGACCCTTCTCCACAGAAGATACTCAGGTGGCCAAGAAAAAAATGAAAATATGCATAACACCACCAGTCACTGGAGAAATGGGAAGAAAACCTACAGAAAATACAACAGGAAACCCAAAATAGATCAAGTGTTGGCAAGAATGTACAGAGATTTGAACTCCTGGGCACAGATGCTTGGAGTATAGATCACTGCCTGTTCTTTAGAAATCGAGTGATGCAGTCATGTGATCCCACAGTTTTACCTGTGGGTAATATGTATATACATAAAAAATTGAAAGTAGGGTGTCTAAGAGACAGCTGTACATTCATGTTCATTGCAACACTTTTGCAGTTATCAAAAGGCAGACATTATTGAAGTGCCCACCAGCGGGGGAGTAGATCTGCACAGCCTTGGTGGAATATGACTCAGCATTTAAAGAGGGGAATTCTGACACATGCTATCACATGCATGACCTTTGAGGACATTATACTAAGGACAATGAAATGATCCAGTTACAAAGGGATAACTATTGCATTTTTCTGTTTGTAAGGGGATTTTTGTTGCTGTTCATTCTTCTTTTTGACACCTCTCACCCATCCCCTCCCCTGGTGGTGATTGAACCAAGGACTTCACTCTTGCAAGGCATGTGTGCTCCACAGACCTAGATCACCCTAAGAGAAGTCAAAAGCTCAAGATGTGCTTAAGATCCTGGCAGAAATTAATGAAATAAATATAAGGAATCAATGAAGCAAAGAGTTGGTTCTTTAAAAAGACAAGACCAGCAAACCCTTGGCCAATTAACCAGAAGAAAGGTGGGAAAGCCCCAAATGTACAAAGTCAGAGATGAGAAAGGAGACATCACATGACAGAGGAGATCAGAAAACCATAAGGACGTGTTTTAAGATTTAAAGTGGAAGATCTGACTGAAGTGTATGACTTTCTAAAGTGTGGTTTTCAAACTTCCTAACGCTGTGACCCTTTAAGTGGAAGACCACTTCCTCTTGTGGTGGTACCCAGTCATAGAATTATTACATTGCTACTTCAAAACTGCAATTGTGCTACTACTATGAATCATAATTAAAATATCTGATATGTAGGATGTCTTATATGCAATCCTCATGAAAGGGTTGTTCGAACCCCAAAGGGGTCATGACTCATAGTTGAGGACCACTGTTCTAGATGATTATGACTGTGGTGGCTTGAAAGAAAGCGGCCCCCATAGGCCCATAGGGAGCAGCACTATTAGGAGGTATAGCCTTGCTGGAGTAGATGTAGCCTTGTTGGAGGAAGTGTGTCATTGTCAGAGTAGGCTTTGAGGTGTCATATATGCTCAAGCCATGCCCAGTGTGGCACACAGTCTTCTTCTGCTGCCTGTGGATCAAGATGTAGAACTCACATGTCTATTGCATGCTGACGTGCTTCCTACCATTATGATAATGGATCAAACCTCAGGAACTGTAAGCCAGCCCCTCCCCAATTAAATGTTTTCCTTATAAGAGTTGCTGCTGTCTCTTCACAGCAACAGAAACTCTAAGACAATGGCATACCTAAGTTAAACAGATTAATGACAAACCAGGTGATTGCAGCAATAATTAAAAAAAAAATCTCCTGGGGCTGGCAAGATGGCTCAGCAGTTAAGAGCACTGACTGCTCTTCCAGAGGTCCTGAGTTCAATTCCCAGCAACCACATGGTGGCTCACAGCCATCTGTAATGAGATCTGGTGCCCACTTCTGGTATGCAGGTGTACATGGAAGGAATGTTGTATACATAATAAATAAATAAATAAATAAATAAATAAATAAATAAATAAATAAAAAAATCTCCCAACTGATAAAAGGCCTGGGCAAGATAAACTCAATACAAAATTCTACCAGGTCTTCAGAAAGAAGAATGAATAACAGTATCAAGGTATTTCATAAAACTGAAAAGGAAGAGGACCAGTAAATGACTCACCAGGCAAAGGTCCTTGCTGTGTAAGCCTGGCAGCCCAAGTTTGATTCCTGGAATCTACATAAAGGTGGTAAGAGAAAACCTAAAAAGTTGTTCTCTGGCTTCTATGTGCACCCACACCCCATATTAATAAGTAAATAAAATTTAAATTTTAAAAAATAGGAAAGGAACACTTTCGAATTTTTTTAGGAAGCCAGCTTTATTAAGATATAAAACCAGATAAATATATAACACAAAGAAATAGACAATCTTTCCAATGAAGATATGATGTAGGAGGTTCTTCTGTTCATGTTTTGCTTTCATTGGTTAATGAATAAAGAAACTGCTTTGGGACTGATATGGCAGAACTTAGGTAGGTGAGAAGACAGAACTGAATGCTGGGAAGGAGAGCAGAGTGAGAGGCGCCATGGATATCCTGCCTGAGATGGACGCTGGTTAGAATCTTACCAGTAAGCCACAGTCACGTTGTGATACACAGATTAATAGAAATAGATTAAATTAAGGTGTAAAAATTAGCCAATAAGAAACTAGAGCTAATGGGCCAAGCAGTGTTTTAATGAATACAGTTTCTGTGTGGTAGAAGAGAAAGAAGCAAACTCACCCAAGAAGACTAAAATGCAGGAAATAATCAAAATAAGAACTGAAATCAATAAAATAGAAACAAAGGAAACAATACTAAAAATCAATCAACCAAGAACTGGTTCTTCAAGAAAATCAACAAAATAGAGAAACTTTTATCCAAACTAACCAAAAGTCAGAGAGAGAATATCCAAATTAACAAAATCAGAAAAGAAAAGGGGGACATAACAACAAACACGGAGGAAATCCAGGGAATCATTAGGTCATACTTTGAAAACCTGTACTCCACAAAATTGGAAAACCTTACTGGATAATATCACTTACCAAAATTAAATGAAGACCAGATAAGTAAATTTAATAGTCCTATAACTGCTAAAGAAATAGAAACAGTCATCAAAAGTCTCTGAACCAAAAAAACCCGAGACCACATGGTTTCAGTGCAGAATTCTACAAGATTTTCAAAGAAGAACTAATACCAATACTCCTCAAATTGTTCCACACAATAGAAATAGAAGGAACATTGCCAAACTCTTTTCTTTAATTTATTTATTATGTATACAATATTCTGTCTGTGTGTATGTCTGCAGGCCAGAAGAGGGCACCAGACCCCATTACAGATGGTTGTGAGCCACCACGTGGTTGCTGGGAATTGAACTCAGGACCTTTGGAAGAGCAGGCAATGCTCTTAACCTCTGAGCCATTCTCCAACCCGCCAAACTCTTTTTATGAGGCTACATATACCCTGATATCCAAACCACACAAAGACATTACTAAGAAAGAGAATTACAGATTAATCTCACTCATGAACATGGACGCAAAAATACTCAATAAAATAATGGATAAGGTATTGGCCTCCCATAAAATACTGACAAACTGAATCCAAGAATACATCAGAAACATCATCCACCATGACCAAGTAGGCTCCATCCCAGAGATGCAGGGGTTCAACATATAAAAATCCATCAATATAATCCATTAAATAAACAAACTGAAAAAATCCCACATGATTATCTCACTAGATGCTGAAAAACCCTTCAACAAAATACAACATCCCTTCATCATAAAGGTCTTGGAGAAATCAGTGAGACAAGAAACGTACCTAAACATAATAAATTGAATATACAGCAAGCCAACAGTCAATATCAAAGTAAATGAAGAAAAATTCAAAGCAATCTTACTGAAATCAGGAACAAGACAAGTTGTCCACTCTTTCCATATCTATTCAATATAATACTTGAGGTTCTAGCTAGAGCAATAAGACAACAAAAGGAGATCAAGGAGATACAAATAGGAAAAGAAGACATCAAACTCTCACTATTTGCTGATGATATGATAGTTTGCATAAGTGACCCGAAAAATTCTACCAAGGAACTTCTACAACTCATAAACACCTTCAGTAAATTAACAGGATATAAGATTAACTAAAAAAAAAAAAAAAACAAAAAAACCAAACTAGCAGCCCTCCTTTATACAGATGATAAATGGGCTGAGGAAGAAATCAGAGAAACATCACCCTTCACAATAGTCACAAATAGCGTAAAATATCTTGGAATAACTCTAACCAAACAAATGAAAGACCTATATGAAAAGAACTTTAAAGTCTTTGAAGAAAGAAATTGAAGAAGATACCAGAAAATGGAAAGATCTCCCATGCTCTTGGGTGGGTAGAACTGACACAGTAAAAATGGCAATCTTACCAAAAGCAATCTACAGATTCAACGCAATGCCCATCAAAATCCCAGAAAAATTCTTCACAGATCTTGAAAGAACTATACTCAACTTCATATGGAAAATTAAAAAGATAGCCAAAACAATCCTGTACAATAAAGAAATTTCTAGAATCATCACAATCCCTGACTTCAAACTCTACTACAGAGCTACAGTACTGAAAACAGCCTGGTATTGGCATAAAAACAGATAGGAGGACCAATGAAAACGAATCGAAGACCCGAATATCAATCCACACAACTACGAACACCTGATTTTCTACAAAGAAGCAAAAAATATACAATGGAGAAAAGAAAGCACATTCAACAAATGGTGCTGGCATAACTGGATATCAACACGTAGAAGAATGATAATAGATCCATATCTATCACCATGCACAAAACTCAAGTCCAAATGGATCAAAGACCTCAACATAAAGCCAACCACACTTGAACCTCATAGAAGAGAAAGTGGGAAGTACACTTGAACGCATGGGTGCAGGAGACCACTTCCTAAATACAACCCCAGCAGCACAGACATTGAGAGAAACAATTAATAAATGGGACCTCCTGAAACTGAAAAGCTTCTGTAAAGCAAAGGACATGGTCAACAAGACAAAACGACAGCCTACAGAATGGAAAAAGACCTTCACCAACCCCACATCAGACAGAGGTCTGATCTCCAAAATATACAAAGAACTCAAGAAATTGGTCATCAAAAGAACACATAATCCAATAAAAAATGGAATACAGATCTAAACAGAGAAGTCTCAACAGAGGAATCTAAAATGGGTGAAAGACACTTAAGGAAATGCTCAGCATCCTTAGTCATAGAGAAATGCAAACCAAAACAACTCTGAGATTCCATCTTACATCTGTAAGAATGGCCAAGATCAAAAACACTGATGACAACTTATGCTGGAGAGGTTGTGGGGGAAAAGGGAACACTTCTGCACTTCTGGTGGGAATGCAAGCTGGTACAACCCCTTTGGATGTCAGTGTGGTGATTTCTCAGAAAATTAGGAAACAACTTTCCTCAAGACCCTGTAATACCACTTTTGGGTATATATCCAAAGGATGCTCAATCGTGCCACAAGGACATGTGCTCAACTATGTTTATAAAGGCATTATTTTTCATAGCCAGGACTGGAAACAACCGTAATGCTCCTTGACTGAAGAATGAATAAAGAAGATATTGTACATTAATATAATGGTGTATTATACAGCATAAAAAAAATAATGACATCTTGAAATTTATGGGCAAATGAATGGATCTAGAAAACATAATTTTAAGTGAGGTAACCCAGAAAGACAGATATAATATGTACTCACTCCTAAGTAGCTTTTAGATATAAAGCAAAAAAAAAAATCCTACAATTCACAATCCCAGAGAACCTAGACAACAAAGAGGACCATAAGAGAGACATACATGGATCTAACTAATCTACATGAGAAGTAGAAAAAGACAAGATCTCCTGAGTAAATTGGGAGCATGGGGATCATAGGACAGGTCAGAAGGAGACAGTGGAGGAAAGGAGGGAAGCAGAGAAAAATATCTAGCTCAATATAAACAATTAAGAAAACATAAAAAGAAAAGAGAAAGTGTCTCCATAATATTCAGCTGTAAGGAAGCCTATTGGATGTTTTCTTAATTAGTGATTTATGGGGGAGGGCCCAGAACATTGTGAGTGGTGCCATCCTGGGCTGGCTAACAGTTCCTGCCTCCTTTCTTGACTTCCCTTGCTGATAAACTGTGATATAGAAGTGTAAATTAAATAAATGCTTCTCTCCCCCCTGCCCAAAAAAAATTCTCAATAAAATACAAACCAAATTCAACATCACATCAAAAATATCATTCACTCTGATCAAGGTGGCTTCATTCCAGACATGCAAGGATGATTCTACACACAGCAATCAATAAATATAATTCATCACATTAATGGGCTAAAGATGAAAAATCACATGGTTATTCCAACAGATGCAGAAAAGGCCTTTGATAAACTCCAACATCCCTTCAAAATAAAAGTACCAAAGTAACTAGTGATAAACAAAACATATTTTAAAATGATAGACTATACATAAGACACCTATATCCACTAACATGATAAATAGAAGGAAAAAACCCCAAAGCATTCCCCACTAAGGTCAGCAGCAAGTAAAAAGTGTCCACACTCACGTCTATCCAATATAGTGCTTTAAGTCTTAGCTACAGCAGTAAGACAAGACAAAGAAATAAAAGGGACACAAACAGAACAGAAAAAGTCTAAGTATTTATAGCTGTAAATGATATAATTCTGTGTATGAGAGACCCCAAAGACTCCACAGAAAACTCTTAGATCTTATAAACATTTTCTTTTTTTTTTTTTTTTTGGTTTTTCGAGACGGTTTCTCTGTGGCTTTGGAGCCTGTCCTGGAACTAGCTCTGTAGACCAGGCTGGTCTCAACCTCTCAAAGATCCGCCTGCCCCTGCCTCCCGAGTGTTGAGATTAAAGGCGTGCGCCACCACCGCCCGGCATATAAACATTTTCAAAGAAATGAAAGCTTACAAAATTAACATGACCAAATCACTAGCCTTCCTAAACACCAAAGACAAACACCTGAACAATTAGGGAACCAATCCTATCCACAATAAACTTTAAGAGGGAAAGAGAGGGGATATTGAGAGATGGCTTAGAGGTTAAGAGCACTTGTTGCATTTTCGGAGGACCAACATTTGAGAAGGGGCTCTGGAGGGTCAGAGTACGGCAAACATGGCTCTGCCCAGCCTTGCCCTTCCCCCATTCCCTCTTCCTTGCTAAAAACCATCAGATTACATTCTTAAAGCTAGCCAAGGTCTA
Source organism: Ondatra zibethicus (assembly GCA_004026605.1). Taxonomy (NCBI): domain Eukaryota; kingdom Metazoa; phylum Chordata; class Mammalia; order Rodentia; family Cricetidae; genus Ondatra; species Ondatra zibethicus. Next base: position 29,076 of record PVIU01020105.1, read on the forward strand.
TTCCCTTATTTTGTCACTTCCTGAGGCTGATCACCATGGTTCAGCTATCAAAGTATTGAAGTCTACAATTGCGGTGGGAATGCCTTTAGCCAATGGCTTTTGGGATGTTGGCCCACTTTGGGTGTGGTCTCAGGTACTATATATGCAGACATAGGGGCATGCACGAACCCCTTGGCTGCTAGATTCAGTCCCAGTTCCTAGAGCATGCAGTAGATTGCAGATCACTATTCTGTGAGTTTACCCCCTGATAAATAAACCTTTATTATACTTCAATTTGGGCAAGTATTAAACTATTTTAAATCACAACAGATTAAAAAAAGATTGGATGGGATAATAGGTATATTAGTGTGTGCTTACTCATACTAATAATAATAGTGAGTAATAGTGAAAATACTTGTGAGCTATTATTTATATACAATTTACATTGGTATAGATTATTGTATATTGGTACAAATTCAAATTATATTTGTTATATTGAATACACTTCCATTTCTGTTTGCAGTATTTGTGCACCTATGTAAAGTTATTTCATCATATTGTATGCATGCATATTTCTATCTCGCTTAAGATATTTTGTATATTGATGCAATTTTAGGATATATTTATCATACTGCATTATATATTTCTACCTTTGATCAAGATACTTATATATTGTTTACATTTCAAGTTCATTGTCCTCATTTGCTGCACAGTTGTTTAAAGATTGTTTAATATTTTAATATGAAGCCTTAGTCTTTAAACTATCTAGGTATTAAGAATTATAGGTCAACAGTCATCCATGTTTCTCATACTTATAGTTAGATTAATCAGGTTCTTTAGATGCATAGAGATTGTATTCTGCATAGATAGGTGGTGTGGGAAGTCCTTCTGTGTATGTGTTGTTTTTATTGGTTAATGAATAAAGAAGTTGGCTTGGCCTGTGAAAGATAGGGCAGAGTAGAGCTAGGTGGGGAAAACTAAACTGAATGATGGGACAAAGTCGTGAGACACTATGTAGCTGCCAGAGAGGAAAAACGTGAGCTGTCAGCTGGAACCTTGAAGTAGGCCATGAGTTCCATGGTAAAATATAAAATAATGGAAATTGGTTAGTTCTAGATGTAAGAGCTAGCTAGTAATACACTTAAGCTTTTGGCCAAACAGTATTGCAAATAGTATAGTTTATGTTTGATTATTTTAGGCGTCTGGGCAACCAGGAAATGAACAAGTGCCCTCATATAACAGATAGATAATCTTCAACCACTTCAAAGAACTGTTGAATATGGCATTAAATAACTTAGGATTCTGTTGACGAAATGATTGCTCCTGGTAGGACCAATACATTTCCAAGAGAATGTTGGGCACCAAAGACACACTCCACTTCATGCTTGTTTTCTTCTTGGCAAAGCTGGTCTTTGGGAAAAGAATTGCCCCTGCCTTGACTGACAAAATATATGGTGTCCAAACTGGATGATCAGAATACAAGCAAAAAGACTGCCAAACCTTGCCAAGACAGGGTAAGACAGTTTTGAAAATTTTCCTGTCTCTGAAAATGATCTGTCAGTTACTCTAGGCCTTAGCCAAAGGTGGTTGCCCCAACATTTCAAGTGAGACTTCGGGTGGTTGTCCAGGTAGCCAGCCAGTTGTCTCTTTCATTTCTTGTGCCTTTTGGAAGTTGCTTGATTGTGCTTCCTGTTTACTCAAGTAGTATTATTTCCCTTCTCAGCTGCTGGATTTCATCCCAGTTCCTAGAGCACGCAGAGGAGTGTAGATCACTATTCTGTGAGTTTACCCCCTGATAAATAAACCATTATTATACTCCACTCTGGCTAGTATAGAACTATTTTAAATCACAACACACAATCAAAAGACCCTTTTGACTACCATAATTAACATGTCCAATTAAAATTAAACACCTCATCCTAACAGGGTTTTCCCCTTATTTCTTGATAAACTGCCATTTGCTTACAGGTTGCATCAGTCTCCTGTCTGTCCAGAGGCAGTTCTTTGTCTCTCCAGGGCAAATATTCCTTTCCCTTGTTTCTTTTCCCTTTCCCCTTGTCCTTTATTTCTTGTCCTGTCCTTCCCCCCCTGCACTTTGTGCCTCTGGAGAAAATAAATCTCCTTTGGGCCGGGAACTTGGTCTTGGTGCATCTTGTGCTGACTTCACGGTCCTTTCAGGTTCCAGCATCTATGTTGGGTGGCTAGTTCCAGGAGACCTGATGCCATCTTTGAGCCTCTCAGGGCACACGTACACATGCACTTATCTACACAGAGAGTTGATTTAAAAAAAATAAGCATCAAGGAACCATCAACCTGGTGATCACCGGAGCCTTGACCCTGACTGCACCTGGAGAGCATCAGAGACCCTGGAGCAGCCTCCCCACTTTCACAACCATCCCCACCACATCTGTGACCACTGGAGTCTTGGCTCTGACTGAACCTGGAGAGGAGCCCCAGAGCTGCATCAGCAACCACCACAGAAAGAGCAATGACATAAGCCATAGGCCCCACCTGAACTAATTGGAGGAAGAGGGACCCCCTGAAGCACAGGCCCTACCTGCAGCCATTGGATATGGGTAGATGACAGTGTAAGAATACATTCAACAACATATAGAGCAATATGGCACCACCAGAAACTAGTGGCTCTACATCAGCAAGACCCGAACATTCCAATGCAGAAGAAGTAGAAGAAAAATGACCTTAAAAATAATTTTATGAAGGTCATAGAGGCAGGTAGAGAGGAAATGAAAAATTCCCTTAAAGAAATGGAAGAAAAGACATAGAAAAAATTAAAAGAAATCAATAAATCCCTCAAAGAAAGCAAAGAGAATTTAAAAAAAAGGAAAAAAACAACTAAACAGGTAAGGGAAACAGCTCAAGACTTGAAAATTGAAATAGAGGCAATAAAGAAAACACAAACTGAGGAAATTCTGGAGATTAAAAATCTGGTTAAATGATAAGGAACTACAGATGCAAGCATAAACAACAGAATACAAGCCATGAAAGAGAGACTCTCAGGTGCTGAAGATACAATAGAGGAAATAGATTAATTTGTCAAAGAAAATGTTGAATCCAACAATTCTTGACACAAAATATCTAGGAAATCTGGGACATCATGAGAAGACCAAACCTAAGAATAGGGATAGAAGAAGAAGTCTAGCTCAAAGGCACGGAAAATATATTCAACAAAATCATAGAAGAAAACTTTCCCAACCTAAAGAAGAATATGCCTATAAAAATGCAAGAAGCTAACAGAACACCAAATAGACAGGACCAAAAAATGAACAAAAAAAAAATACAAAAATACCCCAACAAAGTCCCCTCACCACATAACAAACAAAACACATACCGTATACATAATAAATAAATAAATCTTTTAAAAAAAAAAGGGCTGGAGAGATGGCTCAGTGGTTAAGAGCACTGCCTGCTCTTCCAAAGGTCCTGAGTTCAATTCCCAGCAACCATATGGTGGCTCACAACCATCTGTAATGAGATTTGGTGCCCTCTTCTGGCGTGCAGGCATACATGCAGACAGAATACTGAGAATACCGTATACATAATAAATAAATAAATCTTTAAAAATACACTACACATACAGAATAAAGAAAGAATATTAAAAGCTGCAAAGCAAAAAGACCAAGTAACATATAAAGATAAACCTATCAGGATTACACCTGAATTCTCAATAGGAACAGTGAAAGCCAGAAGGTCCTGGTCAAGCATTATGCAGACATGAAAAGACCATGGATTCCAGCCCAAACTACTAAACCCAGCAAAGTTTTCAATCACCATAAATGGAGAAAACAAGATATTTTGTGACAAAACCAGATTTAAACAATACCCATCTACAAATCCAGCCCTACAGAAAGTACTAGAAGGAAAACTCCAACCCAAGGAAGTTAGCTATTGTAGGGTAATTAAAGGAAAGTCCACAAAAGCCTGTAATAAAAGATAACAAATACCCAAATTTATGGAACACAATGAAAGCAGTGTTAAAAGGAAAGTTCATAGCACTAAATGCCTACATAAAGAAGCTGGAAAAATCACACACTAGTGAATTAACAGAACATTTTAAAACTTTAGAACAAAAAGAAGCAAACTCACCCAAGAGATGGCAGGAAACAATCAAATTGAGAGCTGAAATCAACAAAATAGAAACAAAGAAAACAATACAAAGAATCAATGAGACAAAGAGTTGGTTCTTCGAGAAAATCAACAAAATAGAGAAACCTTTATTAAACTAACCAAAAGGCAGAGAGAGACTATCCAAATTAACAAAATCAGAAAGGGAAAAGGGGACATAACAACAGATACAGGAAATACAGAGAATCATCAGGGCATGCTTCAAAAACCTGTACTTCACAAAATTGAAAAACTTAAAGGAAATGGACAACTTTCTGGGTAAATATCACTTACCAAAATTAAATCAAGACCAGATAAGCAAATTAAACAGACCTAGAAATAGAAATAGTCATCAAAAGTCTCCCAACCAAAAAAAAGCCCAGGAAAAAATGGTTTCAGCTCAGAATTCTACAAGATTTTCGAAGAAGAACTACTACCAATACCCCTCAAAATGTTACACAATAGAAACAGAAGGAACATTGCCAAACTCTTTTTATGAGGCTGCTGTTACCCTGATACCCAAACCACAGAAAGACATTACTAAGAAAGAGAATTACAGACCAATCTCACTCATGAACATTGATGCAAAAATACTAGATAAAATAATGGCGAATCGAATCTAAGAACATATCAGAACCATCATCCACCATGATCAACTCAGCTTCATCCCAGAGATGCAGGGATGGTTTAACATATGAAAATCCGTCAATGTAATCCAGCATATAAACAAACTGAAAAAATAAAAACCACATGTTCATCTCATTAGATGCCAAAAAAGCATTTGACAAAATGCAACATCCATTCATAATAAAGATCTTGGAGAGATCAGGGATACAAGGAACATACCTAAACATAATAAAGGCAATATACAGCAATCCAAGAGCCAACATCATACTACATGGAGAGAAACTTCCAGCTGAAAATCAGGAACAAAACAAGATTGCTCACTCTCTCCATATCTATTCAATAGAGTTCTTGAGGTCCTAGCTAGAGCAATAAAACAACAAAAGGAGATCAAGGGGATACAAATCAGAAAAAAGAAGTCAAACTCTCACTATTTGCTGATGATATGATAGTTTACATAAGCAACCCCAAAAATTCTACCAAGGAACTTCTACAACTCATAAATACTTTCAGTAATGTAGCAGGATACAAGATTAACTAAAAAAAAAAAATCAGAAGCCCTCCTGTACACAGATAATAAGTGGGCTGAGAAAGAAATCAGAGAAACATCACCCTTCACAATAATCACAAATAGCATAAAATATCTCGGAGTAACTCTAACCCAACAAGTGGAAGACTTATATGAAAAGAACTTTAAATCTTAGAAGAAAGAAAGTGAAGAAGATACCAGGAAGTGGAAAGACCTCCCATGCTTTGGGTAGGTAAAATTAACATAGTAAAAATGGCAATCTTACCAAAAGCAATCTACAGATTCAATGCAATGCCCATCAAAACCTCAGCAAAATTGTTCACAGACTTCAAAAGAATGGTCCTCATCTTTATATGGAAAAACAAAAAACCCAGGATAGCCAAAACAATCCTGTA
>PVIU01020106.1:0-34696 GCA_004026605.1 Ondatra zibethicus
AGAGAGAGAGAGAGAGAGAGAGAGCGAGCAGAGAACAACTTGCTGAAACTGGTTCTCTCCTTCCATCATTTGGGTTCTGGGGATTGAGTTTGGGTCCTCAAGTGTGGTGGCATCCTTACCTGCTAAGACTGCTTACCAGCTCATATTTGCAAACTTTGAAGTCCCTTTCAATAGGTTTTTTAAAAATTACTCTTGAGAAAACTAATTATCTTTGCTAATATGGAGGCAGTCAGTAGAATAATATAATCTAAAATAGTTAATGCAGTAATAGTTTTTGATATGTGTTAATTACTTGTGATTTCAATCTAAATGATATTCATGGAAGGGGTTTTATTTAAAAGTAGAATTATTCTTCACCACAGCTAGAAAGAAAGCAGTAATGCTTGAGATATTTGAATACCATCTCCTGCCTCATGGTTTTTCATTTTTAAATTGTGTCAGAAATTATTAGGAAAAAATAAATAGTAGAGAAGTGCTGTTGCCAGGGGATGGGTATGTTTTGGATTAACAATGGGGACCATTCCCTTACTGAGAATTATTTTTTTTTCACCTTTCTTATCCATTGAGCAGTTTATTTAACTAATCAATTGATTTTGCTTGCTATTTTGGATTCCTTTAGGAATGGGAGGTAGAACCTGTTTTGATATTATCTTTGTTCCATAACAAATAAAGCTTGCCTGAAGATCAGAGAAGCAGAGCAGCCAGACACTAGTTCTTACCTCTATGGCCTCCTCAGACCAAATGGGGTATCCTGTCTCTACAAGTCCTTAGACTGAATGCTGCCTCTACAAAACCTCAGACTGAAATCTGTGCTCCTGTCTCCTCCCACCTTATATTTCTCTCTCTGCCCAGCCATATCACTTAACCATCTCCACTTCCCTAGTGCTGGCAAAAAAGATGTGAGTCATCACCGCTTGGTTCTGTTTCTTTTTTAGACTGATTCAACCTCAGGTAGCCCCAGGTGGCCTTGAACTCACAGAGATCCATCTGCCTCAGTCTCTTGAGTTCTGGGATTAAGGGTGCATGTCACCACTTTCTGGCCTCTATGGCTAACTAGTGTGGCTAGCTCCCCACTCTGATCCTCAAGCTAGCTTTATTTGTTAAAGCACAAACAAAATATCATGGGAACCCTTTTTTCATTTGCAAATGATTATGGTACTAGGTTCCAGGCTTACTAAACTTTCAAGAGTAATTTTATACTTAATTGTTTTGATACCAAAATTGGGGATGATTTTATATTTAGTTGTATTTTTTCTGTTGCACACTGTATTCTCTTATCAATTAGATCCATATGAATCCGTGTTTCCGACAGTCCTCTGAGGAGAGCCAGCTCTTGCCAATGAAGACACACGTGTGGTGCTGGCTGAATCCTGGAGATAGCTTTTCCTTGTTACTCAACAAGTACTCTTTCCGTGTTTTCTCTACACAAGCCGAAGTGGAACTGGAGTGCACTTTAAGGTGAGTTTGCGAGTAATGATGTTTGATTCCGCCACCTCCACAAATGCCTCACTGAAAATCATTCTGGGTTTGAGTCATATTTGGGCTGCAGTAGCCACATAATTTGTGTTTCTGGAAAACATTTGACTTTGAAAATGTATGCCTCATGGTATGGTTCAATATGCACCATTCTTTACCTTTGTATTCCTAATGTTTCCACCAGACAAAACTAACTATATGTTCTCTTGAATCTTTAACTTTATTAAAAATTTTAAGGTATTATATCACTGACTTACCTTGTAATGACATCATAAAGTACAGAGCTGGAGAACTGAAGAAGTTAGGTAGTAGGACGAAAGCATTGAATCTGGTAGAGTTCAAATTCACAACTAGTTTCTGAGCCAGTTGCCAGGCAGCAGTTGCTGGGCTTTGTTTCTGCCTCTAACTGGCAGAGATCAAACACTAGACCTGTAGAACTAATTGGAGATACTGACATATACATTAGACAGTTCTTGATATCATTGAGGTTTTCATGTATTTTAGAACCACCTTTATTTCACATTGTTTACCAGGTCAAAAATTTAAGGTTGTTGTTAGTCCTGTGTTTATCTGCTCACACGGAAAGCCGACACATGGTAGAGAAGAGTACACTTAAGAGCAGTCACCCTAAAAAGTAGAGGGAGCTTTCTTCTCCCCAGAAGACCATCTTGGGGAGCTAAGTGCAGGAAGGGCTTTTATCGAGATGGAGAGGAAGTGCACAGGCAGTGGTGGGGAGACCCTGTGCTGGATAAGGTCTTAAGGCAGCATCTTCATCATTAGCCATGGCCTTTTTCTTTGTCTTGTTTTTCTAACTGGAAATGAGCAGCTCCTAGGCCTGATTCCTTTAGACAAGCATATTATTTTTATGCAGGCTGCCCACCCTGGCAGTTTACATGCTCAGTGTTGATTGATGTTCCAGACACAGGATAAGGAGAGATGTCATGTTTTATAATGTTATCTGAGGGTCGCCAGATGGTCAGGATTTTAAAGAAAGATTGTATAGCAGTTACTCATCTAGGTGTTTGTATAGAATGTAGAACAGTGAACAAAGGAAGGGAAGTAAATGCAGCTGCCAAACACAGCTCCTAGGAGTAGCCACTGTTCATTATGGCATAAGCTTCATTTTTTGAGCATTGAGATCTTCATAATGATGAGTGGAAGGGTTTCAAACTACGAATATTTCCATGTTGCAGTCGAAGGAAGACAGAGAAGGTTTGAGACTTGCCTAGTGTTCCATAACAGGTCCAGGTTCCAGACCCGAGTCTGCTATTTCCAAAATAATGCTCTTACAGATGACTACCCACCACTGTGCCAGAATGCCTGCCCTAATACCTGGAGGATGGCAGAATCGACCTGGAATGGTCATAAATGGGAAGAAAGAGGGAGGGAGAGAGAAAGAGAAAGGGAGTGTGGAGGGAGGGAGAGAGAGAAAGGGAGAGTAGAGGGAGGGAGGGAGGGAGAGAGAAAAAAGGGAGAGTGGAAGGAGGGAGAGAGAGGGGGAGGGAGGAAGAGAAAGGGAAGGAGAGGGTATGAGGGAGGAAGGGAGAGAGAGAGAGAGAAGAGAGACCCTTATTAAAACCTGGATGTGGCTAACATAGAAAAGGATAATGGGTTAATATAAGCTACAAGAGCCTGAGCTAATGGGCCAATCACTTTATAATCTTCTGGAGACCTCTGTGTGATTTTCTTTGGGACCTAATGACTGTGGGACCTGGTAGGAGGACAGAAACCAACCAGGCCCTTCATGTTACAGAATGGCGCCCACGTGGATAACTGCATCCACAGAAAGCCTGAGAAAGCTTGGGAAAGAATAGAGTAAAGCATGTTTTCTTAGTAGCAGCAATTTCTCAGGTCTGCTCTGCTTGCTGGAGGCAAACAAGCACTCTCATTTAAGAGAGGCTTCCTTACTCAGCTTTAGCTGCAAAACCTTGCAGCTCTTTAAGAGGTCCTGCCACGAAACACTTACATAGTGTTGATGAAAAGCTGACCATATGCTTTTGGTTTTCAGCTGTAGCAGGAAAAAAGCTGAGCTGTTTTAAAATGCTGGCTTTCTGGGCCATCCTGCCAGGGCAAACTCTGACTCTTTCAGGCAGGCGGTCTGACTGTGGAGCATTTAAGTGTGGTTTCTGAGCACACTACTGCAGCTTGCTTGCTGGCAGGGACCTTGAAACGCCATAGAGTTGTGGCAATAAACATGGCTCCAGCCGGTACCTCAACCTTGAGGCTGAAATCTCAGAAAGCTAAGAAATGGGCTGGATCCAGTCGTCAAAGACACGGCTTTAATCCTACCCATATTGCTTGGTAAATTAAAGACTCGTGTAGTCAGAAAAAGAGAGATATACAGCAAAGAGATTCAAAGACAAAGAAAACCTCTAAATGGTTTACACTGTATTAGAAATATATGCAGGCTAAAGGTTAAAGTTCTTAAAGTAAAAAAAGAAAGAGAGTAGTTGGGTGTGGTGGTACACACCTTTAATCCCAACACTTGGGAGGCAGAGGCAGATTGACCTCTGTGACTTCAAGGTATGGTATCACACACCTTTAATCCCAAAGCTTGGGAGGCAGAGGCAGACAGATCTCTGTGACTTCAAGGTGTGGAATCACACACCTTTAATCCCAGCACTGGGGAGGCAGAGACAGGCAGATCTCTGTGAGTTCAAGGACAGCCTGGTCTACAGAGTGAATTCCAGGACAAAGATACACAGAGAACCTGTCTCAAAAAGCCAAAAGTTAAAAGTAAAAATAAAAGAAATAGAGGTTAAAATAAAGCTACATAAAGATGAAAAATACACAGAGAATCTTGATACTATATGTTATTATGCTCTCTTTGAATTGTTTGAATGCTGAGGAAGGAGCTACAGCTGCTAAAAGATATTTGCTTATAAATGCTGCTGAACTAATCCAAGATAGGTATTTTGAAAATACCTTGACTTCAAAATTGAAGTCAAAAGGTATGTTACTTTGGAGAAGAGATTTTGCTTTTGTTTCTACAGGAAATGAGAGGCTGTGGATTCATTCTGAGTTAAGAAAAATCAGGTTTGATCAAGGAAGACCACCTGAAAAATCTCTGGTAGGAACAGATGACCCAGATGACTGAGTTCTACATCCAGAACAGATTCAAGACTGCTGCCTGAGATGATCAAGCCTCACAGGATACTCCAGTCAGGACTTGATCATAACTCTAAATTTTCTTTAGGTCCCCATAAGATTATCAGCGCCCCCCAACCAGCCAGAAGTAGCCTGGAATACTATGCCCACATTCCCCAAAAATGGACTAAGGATATTTTCCTTTGTTTAAAAAAAAAAGAGGGGGAAGTGGTGTGGGATAATTGTCTGTATTCTGTCAATCATGTTTTAAATAAACGCTGATTGTCCAGGCAGGAAGTATAGGCGGGTCAACCAGACAGGAAAGAGAGGCGGGGTGATGAGACCAGGAGAATGCTGGGAAGGAGGAAGCCCATTCCTTCTCACTCCTGCCCCGACCACCGAAGAAGCAGGATGTGACCTGCCCTGCTGAAAAAAGTACTGAGCCATGTGGCTAACATAGATAAGGATAATGGGTTAATATACGTTATAAGAGCTAATAAGAAGCCTGAGCTAATGGGCCGATCAGTTTATAACCAAATGTAGATTCTCTGCGTGATTTTCTTTGGGACCTAAATGGCTGGGGGGACCAAGCGGGACATAAACCCCAACAAGCCGGCCCTCATATTACACCTGAACAAATCTCTATGATAATGAGGTAAAAATTACAAGTATATAAAGTATATACTATTTCTATCAACTAATGGATGCATTCATATAATGAAGTTATAAAGACATCATATTCAATCATTTAGGGATGGGCTGGAAGGGAGAGGAACGAATTTGAGTTTGTGTGCTGAGTGAGCTTTGATTGTTTTTACCTGGAACAAATACGACAAAGTACTCTCATTGGGATAGTGTCCATGTATTAGTATTTGTAGACAGGGAGACAGGGTATGTTCTCATTGCTTAGCTCTGTAGTTTAGGAAGACTGGAGAGGATCCTCTCTATATAGTACTTTGTTGCAGATGTTAGAAGTCTTCTAACGTGTAATATTTTTTCTTTCAACTGATTGGATATTTAAGAAAAGAACCCAAACAACAAAATAACAGTTAAAAAAAAGAAAATAAAGCCCTTGGTCAGTTCTCATTTTGCTTTTGTGTACATGTTTTTCAGTGTCTTAGGATTGTATAGTGTCATTCACAGCCTACAGTAGGAGCACATGGCTACCCGTCACCTCTAAGTTTTCATTTTCACTTGTTTTTACTTATCTCTGAAATTATTTTGCTAGAAATTCCAGTGCTTATACTTTTATTTTGAGAAACCATAGAGAAATCCAAATGAGGAAAAAAATACTTGGTTTTGTATTTAAATAGTTAAATAATACACATGGGAGCAGGGTTACTTTTGCATTCCTGACGTGCAGAGTGCATGTTGGCTCCTTGGATCTCAGACTGAGTGATGCTGTCATGGGAGTAGGACCTTGTTTTTATGGCTAAACTTCATTGTGGATGAGGAGGTAACACAGTTTCACCCTGGGGAGATTTTGTTAAACATTGTCTTAAGGAAACTACAGTAAATTGATGCATGATTCATAAAAACTCAAGAGTCAGATGTTGGGATTCAACTTGAAGATCCGAAAAGCAAAGCAGCCAGCCTCTGGCTCTTATCTCTACCTCAGTCTGAAATGGTGATCCTGCCTCCAAAAATGTCAGAATGAGACTGAGACTGAGAGCTATTTCCTCCCGCTTTATATTCCTCTCTAGTGCTGGGATTACAGGTGTGTGTTACCATTGCCTGGTCTGCAAGGCTGACCGGTAGGGCTGTTTTACTCTGATCTTTAGGCAAGCTTTATTTATTAAAATCAAATAAAATGCCACCACAGTAAACTTATTTTTTCCAAACTATTATAGTTCGTAGCACTTAGATTCCATGTAAATTGCTGCTAGTTTCAAGCACTAATTCTGAACAAAGCAATACAATGTTGAAAATCTCATTATAATGTGACAGCAAATAACTTTAAAACTCATTTGTGATTTCAGAAAGGGTGTGGAGCTGGATGGGAAAGGAGCTGGGAGGCTCTTGGAGGAGTTGGGGGAGGAGAACCATAATCAGACTATATGCATGAAAAAAACTTTTTAATAAAAGAAAAATGAAAGGAAAATTAGAAATTTCATTTGTAATTATTTTTAAGTCAGCTCATTTGTATTAGTATATTTTATATTAAAAATAAGTAACATATTTGAACATAACTTAGACTATATTTTGAGCCCTTAAGAATAACTTAACTGCTCAAACAATCTTAAATGTGAAGAATATTACTGAAGAACTCACATCTCCCAATTTTAAAACCTGCCATGGAGCACAGTCATCAAGACAGTGTGGTCCTGGCATAAGGACAGAAACGAGCTCTTACATTTATGAATGGTCTTTACTGCTGACAGGGCCACCAATACTGATTAAACAGGGTAAAGTCAAATGTCAGAAAGTACTGGAACAGCTAATATCCACATGGAAAAAGTGAAGTTAGACTTTCGCTTTATATCACATAAGACTCAAAATGGATCAGAGACTAACTGTAAAGAGGGTATAAATCTTTATTTACCACCCTGCTTCAGGTATAGCTTTATGAGTCTAACATCAAAGCAACAGCAAAAACAGGACCATTGGAGAAATTAGATGTTCTCCTGTATGAAGATATGTATGCTTATAAGAGCATAGTCAAGAAACACAAAAGACAAGTGAATGACAAAAATTTGTACATCATATATGTCTATAACATATTTACAGATAATAATTCAACAACACAAGGTCAACCCAGTTTTAAAATGTACAACTGATTAGAATAAATATTTCCTTATAATAACATGAAAAGATATCATTAGTCATTGGGAAATTTAAGTCAAATCTATAATGAGAAACTGGTGCAGGAGAGTTGTCTGTATTCTGTCAATCATGATTTAAATAAACGCTGATTGGCCATTAGCCAGGATGTATGGGTGGGACAACCAGACAGGAAGTAGAGGCGGAGCAAGGAGAATAGAATTCTGGGAAGCAGGAAGCTCTTTTGGCATTCCTGCCTGGACCACCGAAGAAGCAGGATGTGACCTGCCCCGCTGAGAAAGGTACTGAGCCATGTGGCTAACATAGATAGGGATAATGGGTTAATATAAGCTACAAGAGCTAATGGGAGGCCTGAACTAATGGGCCAATCAGTTTATAACCTAATGTAGACTCTCTGTGTGATTTTCTCTGGGACTAAACAGCTGGGGGTGGGGACCAGGCAGGACAGAAACCCCAACAAGCCAGCCCTCACGTTACAAGAAACTTTTAACAATTTGAAAAAAAAATGCTCATTAAGCTACTAGGCAGCTGTAACCAAAGACATTAGTAAATGTTGTTATTAGCATACAGAGAAACCGTAACTCTTATATACTGTGTGGTATTATGAAACAATACATTCTCCTAGGAATGTCCATATTCCGGTAAGTTTTTAGACATTTAGAAATATAAACAGCTGTGTGCCCTGGCACTCCCCCCTCTTGGGTTTATACCCCCAAATTGAAAACGTGTTTGCACAAAGCCTTATACATGGAATCACATGTAACATCATTTATAATAGTCCAAGTGGGGAAAGATGCCCACCAGCTTCTGAGTTAGTAAGCAAATATAGAATAATCTTGGAATGGAATATAGTTCCTGCTGTTTATTATGATTCCTGCTACTGAACTTCAAGTCTCTTTGAAAGAGATAATTCTTTATTTTAAAGCCACTAAAAGAACATTTCAAAACTGCAAGTCAGCCTCTTCAGCTGCGCATTTCTGAAATCCCTTATTTTCAGTTGTAAAGGTGTATTCATTTTTATTTTATATGTGTGCGTGTTTGCTTGAATGTGTGTGTGTGTAAGTGCACTATATATATGCCTCTGGCCACAGAGGCCAGAAGAGGGCATTGTATCTGGAGTAACAGACGGTTGTGAGCCGGCTGTGGGTACTGGATCCTAAACCCAGGTTCACAGCAAGTGCTCTCAACCACTGCTCCATGTCTCTGGCCACGCCCATGAGTTTTAAAGACGAGTGCATGCTGTGATAATATATTATATATTATGTATATAATATATGATATATGTGGCCAGTGGTAAAAACCAAAACCAGAAACAACCCTTCTACTGTAGTAGAAACTGTGTTTTTGTTTTTTAAACTTTGACAGAGGAGCCCAGTACCCCAGTGAGAGTCCTCAGAGGTGTAGAACTAATCAACTTCAGGTTCCACCAGAAGTGTTGTAACTGATAGAAAGCAAAGTTCTGTTTTATTTTCTAGGAACAGTCAAACCCTTGATGAAGAGGATGTGTTGAGTGACATGCAGAAGTCCCCTGTGATTAATCCACCCGAAAAGACAGCTGGTGCTTCACAGCCACAAGGAAGCCCGGGAATACCCAAGGCCAAGTGTACTGCCCTAGAGCCTATGGTGAGAAACTTAAGAAGTATCTTCCTAACATGGTCTTTATCTCACGGAAAGACAGCTGAAGTCATGCATATTTTAACACCTGCAGCTTTGATCTGCTTCCATTGTTTTTAAGTCTGTAAAGAATGTCACACTAGGCTGACACAAACCAATAGGTAATGAATTTCTTGTTGGAAATTTAACTAATTTAGTCTACAGTTGTAGGTCGCTCTGTTAGTGGTAATTTTCTCCAAAATAAATCATTTTACGAATTCACTAAGGATTAGGAATTAGTTCATGGATATTCTTTTAGTCCTCTTCAGGTTCTCTGAGCGGTGTCAGTGAGCACCAGCCACACCCTGCCCAGAGGAAAAGAATCCTCCCAGCTTGGATGTTAGCAGAAGATTTAAGTGGTCAAAACCTTGCAGCTCCTGTCAAGGGTGGAGGTAGGTTTTTGGTTTTGCTGATGTTGAGTTTCAAGGAAGCATTAAAGACAATTGAGAAGTTTTTCTGAACAAATAGGTATAGAGTGGTGGTTGCACATGGTATGGATTAACCTGGGACTTTAAATTCTATTCTATTTATTTATTTTGAGACATGATCTTATACTTGTTATGCCCCTGCCTCAGTTTCCTGAGTGCTGGGGTTGCAGTTATGGGCTGCTATGCCTGCTAACCTGAGATTTACTTTTAGATGTGTGGGGAATATAATTCAAAACATAAGCTATTGCTTTATGGCTTTTCTCAAAGAACATTCTATCTATTGGTATCTTGTTGAGCATGTGATACTCCTCTTATTGTTAGAAACACTGTTAATATATATATATAGTCTCAGGTGAGCATGTTGGTGTTATATCTGAGACGAAAGAACACCACAACCAAAATATTTAAAAATAATTAGATAAAATAATGCCAGGTTCACAGTGTGTGCTATGAGATTCAAGAACACGTGGCTCTTGTCCTGACTCAGCATACTGTCATGGCAGACACCTTAGTGATTTATGTCTTTCTGCTGGGCATCCATTGTTTCATCATTGTTTGTTTGTGCATCTATTCTTCTCCCATATAATACATCCCTACTGAAGTTTCCCCTACCTCCTCTCCTCCCAGTCCCTCCCCGCCACTTCCCCTCTCCTATAGTTCCACTGTGTTTCCTTTCAGAAAAGGGTAGGCCTCCCAGGAATATCAACCAAACATGGCATATCAAGTTGCAATAAGATTAGGCACCTCCCCTCATATTAAGGCTGGATGAGATAACCCGATAGGAGGAAAGGTTCCCAAAAGAGGCAAAAGAGTCAGACAGCTCTCACTTCACTGTATGAGCCCCACAAGAGGACCAAGCTACACAGCCATGACATATGCAGAGGGCCTGGTCAGACCCATGCAGGCTCCCTGACTGTCAGTTCAGTCTCTGTGAGCCCCCATGAGCCCAGGTTAGTGATTCTGTGTGTGGTCTTTTTTTTTGTTTGTTTGTTTGTTTGTTTTTTTGTGGTGTCCTTGACCCGTCTGGCTCCTACAATCCTTCCTCTCTTCCTCAGGATTTCTCACCCTCCACCTAATGTTTGACTGTGGGCCTCTGCATCTGTTCCCATCAATTTGCTGCATGAAGCCTCTCTGATGTCTCTGATGATGATTATGCTAGACTCCACTCTAGGAGTATAGCAAAATATCATTAGCAATCATTTCATTGACTTTTTTTTTTTTTTTGCTGGTCATGTTTGGCTCTATCCTAGTTCTTTTCTGTCTGATTCTTCTCAAGGGTTTTGTTTTAGCAAATGCTAAAAGTTAAGTGTTGTTCCTATACACCAGTAGGATTTGACATCAAATGCCTTTCTATACATTGTAGGATTTGATATCAAATGCCTTTCTATGCATTGTAGGATTTGATATCAAATGCCTTTCCTATACATCGTAGGATTTGATATCAAATGCCTTTCCTGTACATCATAGGATTTGATATCAAATCAGCCTTGGATTCTTAATAAACCCCCTTGACTCTTGGGCTCTTTTGTTTGTTTTTCAATTCTGGGAATCAAACTTAGGGCCTTACTTGCTGAACAAATTCTACCTCAGCAGATTTTTTTTCCTCTTCTTTGTGTCCCTTTTAGTTTTTAAGGATTTTTGAACGATTGTTTTAAGTGGTGTTGAGCTATAATTTTATAATTTTATTTTAGTGTAAAGTGTTGTTTTGTTTTTTTTTTTGGTTTTTTTTTTTTTGCTGTTGTTGTTTTGTTTTGTTTTTTTCGAGACAGGGTTTCACTGTAGCTTTTGGAGCCTGTCCTGGAACTAGTTTAATGTAATTGCTGGCCTGGTAAAATGCATTGAGAAGTTTATGCCTCTCTGTTATCTGAGAAAGTTTATTCTAGTTCTGCCCACTGTAACAGAGTACTGTAGCCTAAATGACCTATGTGACATTTACTTTCTCACAGTTCTGGAGGCCAGAAATCCAATACCAAGGTGTCAGCATTGTGGCTTCTGATAGCTGTCTTCTCTATGTATCACCTCTCTCTCTCTCTCTCTCTCCCCCCCCCCCCCCCACGAATGATTTTGAGATGTTGCAAACATTCCATTTGCAACAAATTTGCCAGTGTCTCTATTCTGTGCTTTGGAGACATTTGAAAGAAATAATGCTTGCTTGACTACAAGCACTGTAGCACAGCAGCTGGTCTAATAAGAAAGACACACTAGTCTGAGTGTGCTAGAGACTTATGTTTAAAAAAGGAACAGGATCGTGAGATTCATTGTACTACTTAGAAGAACATGCACTTTAAATGGATGAACTTTATTTCTGGAACTTTCCATGATTGATAGTAATGAAACAGGGGGAAATGACTGAATAAAAGGTGACTACTCTGTATTACTCGTGCTTTGGTGTGATGGATAGTTCTGTTGATAATATAGACAGTTGTTGAAGGCTCGCTCAGCCTCAGGGATGAACCTGATTGGGATGGTGAGGAGAAATGAAGAAAATATAAATACATGGAAACACAGAAACAGAAAATCCTGATTGAGTAGACTGGGCTCTTAGATGGAAAAACTGCAGCACCCTGGAAACAGCATGCCTGTGCATGTGTGGTGTAGGAGGGTCTTCTATTTGCGTATTGCCCTCATTGGTTAAATAAAGAAAGCTGCCATGGCCTTTTGATAGGGCAGCCCTTAGGTGGGCGGAGTAGATAGAACGGAATGCTGTGAGAGAGAAGGCAGTGTAGCAGACGCCATGCTTCTCCAGCACAAGATGGACACTGGTTAGACTCATGCCGGTAAGCCACAACTCAAGTGGCGATACACATTAATGGAGATGGGATAAAATAATATGTGAGAGTTAGCCAATAAGGGGCTAGAGCTAATGGGCCAGGCAGTATTTAAATGAATACAGTTTCCGTGTAATTATTTCAGGTACACACCGGGAGCCGGGCGGGACAGAACAAGGGGCCCGGCGCCGGGAACGCAGCCCGAGCCCCTCATTTACAACACATGTGCCTGTGCGCGGGCGTGAGTGTGTGTGTGTGTGTGTGTGTGTGTGTGTGTGTGTGTATGTATATGTGTAGTTGAGTATACGTATGTAGTATATATATAGTTTAACAGGGCAAGGAGTCAGGGTCATTGTATACAGCTGAACAGGAGGCCGGTTTGTAATATATAGCTAAACAAGGAGGCAGGCTTAGTTAATCTCAGTAGGAACTGTCTCTGTGGGAGTGGCCTTCAGAACATAAATGTCCAGGGGGAGAAAGCTGGGTGGATGTTTTTTTCTGCACACATTGTCATCATCTACACTCAGACCCCTGTGGAAGGTTATCCCGTGGGACTGGGACATTGCAGTTCTCAACATGGCTGTGCCCATGTCAACAACACATTTCTTCACTCAGCGCTTCCTCTGCTCTCTACAGCCAGTGTTCCAGTGGTGTTTATTCCCTGAACTGCTCTAGACCCTTTGGGTGTCCTTCAGAATAAGGCTAAGTGACTGATGCCCATAGGCCAGATATGTTTATGAGTAAACTTGTACTGGAATGCAGCTGTGCTCACCAGTCTATCTGATGACAGCCCTCTGTTGGGAAGGCAGCGTTGAGTGGCTGCAGTCGACATCTGTAGCTCTCTACAGAACTTCATATTCTTTGTCTTTTTCTAGAAGAATATTGCTAAACTCTGCCTTAGAATGACAGCGACTACAAATTGTTTACATGCCTGCATCCTAGCTCTCCAGGGAATCTTCAGACACATTGTGGTTATATTCATAATTCACTCAGTCAAAAATCTTGAGCACTAGTTTTATCTGAAGCACATTTGCTGGTCCTGCAGACCTTCCCCGGAGGGAAGAATAGGAAGCAAGGCCCATGAAGTCTTTGCCCTCAGGAGCTCCCGCTGCAGGGTAGAGGACACAATTAATCATGAGTATTTTCCTCTCACAGTACAAAGTTCATCTTTTCTGATCAGATGATTATGAATTTGTTGACAAATGGGATCCTGACTAAGCTTCACCAACTATATTGAACTGGGATACAGTGTCCATTGTTATGAGATTTCTTTATTTACAGTCTACAGAGGGTGTTCTCTTTCTGGGGTTTTACAGTTTTTTTGTTTTACATATATCTGTAATAATTTAGGCTGGATTTCTAACTTGCTGGTAGGCTTTCAGGACATAAAATTCATTGGGCTACTCTGTCAGCTTTTCTCAGGGAAAATTATTGCTACAATTTAAGAAATTGTAACTGATATGTCAGGTTCTCTCTTATTTCGTTTACTTCCAGTGACTCTGTGAGTTCTTACAATTGCCCCTTTGCAGATGCAAACAAAAGACGGAGTTGGAGTAAACCGTTAAAGTGCCCAGTGCCTCTGAGCCTGGTGCTCTCTGGGGTTGGAGTTCCTGGCCATTGTGCCGCCTAATGCTGTCTGAGATGTGTAACTAAGAATTTCCCAGTGGACTTTACTGCAATGAAGTCTGTGTTTTGCTGGTGACCATCTCTATTACTCTGTGCCATAACCCCTTAAGATAGGACTCTCTCATCAAATCTGGAGCTTGGTGGGGTTTGGCTCCATTGGCCAGCATAAATCCCAACTGATTTTTATCTTTGTGTGTCCCCCCCCCAAGTATTGGGGTTACAGGCCCACAGAACTCTACCCCCGCCTTTTTTCCTTTTTCTCGTGTTGGTGCTGGATATCCAAACTCAGATCCTTAAGCTTGCACAGCAATTATCTTACCCACTGAGCCACAGCCTGTGAGTCATTTGCTGTTTTACCCCCTGTAGTCATATGGAGTATTGACCTTTGAAGATACAGGAAGTAATTTTCTTCTTGTTCTTTGTATGTGTCTGTTTGTGTGTGTGTTAGATAAGGATGCTGTCCAGAGAAGTGGAAAAGAAGGAGCCTGCAAAGATAAAGCCCCAGTAAACATAACATGCCATGGAAGAAAGCGATTAATTCCACCAGGAAATTCGGAAAGTGTGTCAGCAGAACAGGATCCTGGGAAAAAATGTAAAAGTT
The DNA here is from genome assembly GCA_004026605.1 of Ondatra zibethicus. NCBI lineage: Eukaryota > Metazoa > Chordata > Mammalia > Rodentia > Cricetidae > Ondatra > Ondatra zibethicus. Next base: position 14,421 of record PVIU01020106.1, read on the forward strand.
CTGATCAAGAAGGACTGGTTGTTTCATCTAAGGTGATTAAAAAGTGTATTGTTTATTTTCTTTGTCTGATATTTGAGACAGTAACTAGTTCCTTTCAGCCATTTGGATAAGATCAAGTTATAGAAATGAATTATCAAACTAAGCTGATTTATCAAACTAAGCTACCCCCTTCTTTGAGCTTATATAGATTAAAAACTAGCTCTCTCTATCTCTATCTGCCTGTCTGCCTGTCTGTCTGCCTGCCTGCCTGTCTGTCTGTCTGTCTATCTTTTAAAGAGGGTACCAGATCCCCTGGAACTGGAGTTACAGACCCTCGTGAGTTGCCATGTGGATGCTCGGAGTTGAGCCTGGGTCCTCTGGAAGAGCAAGCAATGTTCTTAACTGCTGAGCCATCTCTTCTACCTCCCAATTTTTGCTTTATTGAAACTAATTTTTAATATAGAGGGAGAATTTGCATTGTAGAATATATTTCAGAGTAGAAAAGGTGGAGACCGCTTGGCTCTGGTCTTAGTTTGTTCTTTGTTCTGAGCTCCTGGTTGCTGTCGTGTGTAGACCTCATGTAACTACTGTGAACGAGGCCAATGAGGAAGATTGAATGGTGGATCGGGTGTCACGGTGCCCAGGGTCACTCTGCTGTGACTCTAGTGATTGCAGACCTTTGATCCCTCTTCCTGTTTGTACCAATCCTCTAGAATGGTTTGGTTGAATTGACATTCCTTGATGGTGGATATTTAAAAAGAAATGAGTCCTGTTTAGTACATGAAGTTTTCATTTTTTTTTAACTTGGAAGTTGTAGCATATTTTATTAACATAAGCCAGACTTTTTAAAAAAGAAATCAATAGTTTTATTTATTCTTTGGGAATTTTGTATTCCCCAACTCCTCCCATAATCACCCTCTCCGTTCTTCTACTCCTACCTACATAGCTGAGTTTTCTCTCGCCCGAGTCCCATCAAAAGTCCACTTTGTGTAGCCTTAGGAGTGAAGCTGCCTGGATGTGTGACTGATTTACCAGGGCTCAGATCCCCCGCTTCCCAGCAGTTATCAAATGCTGTGAGCGCCTCAGTTAGCGGGAAATCATGCTCACCTGCTCCCTCTAGCTGGATTCTGTGGAGCCTGACCTTGCATGGGATTTGTGCATACTGAAGCATCTTAACGGGAAACTATAGAGGTGGTCCCAGGTCTTTTTCCTTTGCCAGTGGTAGCTGAAGGTGGCAGTTTTCATGGCCCTGCAGGCCACTGGCTGAGCCCTCCTGTGGGCCTCTTAGTCTCAGGAAGCCAGGCAGATCCTGCCCTGGTGGAGGGTACACTGGGTCAGTAAAATGTCACCAGCCTCCCAGAGGTCAGACTCATACAGCACCTTCCCTAAGAGAGCAGACTCTCCCTAGCTGCTCTCCCAGCTAGAGAAGTAGATCTGTTCTCTAAGACTTAACGTCTTTGTTTACTAATGGAGTCAAGTGTAAGAAATCAAAACAAGATGAATTCTGGTTCATATATATTTGCTGTTAAATCTTCTAAAATGCAGCTTGTCTTACATAAACTTTTAGTATTCATATATTTTGAACAGTGAGCATACCGATTCACTTTGCCTATTTTACAAGAAATATTTAGTTTCAAAGAGATGTTTTAATATATTTCATACTGACTAAGTTTGATAATTATAAGAAAACTTTAAGAACTATCTTGTTATCTAATAAGTAGGAGAGAAGCAGTAAGCAGATCCCAGTGTAGTTAAGGCGTTTGTGAGGTTTTGATGACATCAAGGGAGCATAATAGATACAGGAGGGACTGTAAGCTCTACTTGGCCAGTTGTTTTTCCCTTGAGGGTCCTGAAGGAGCTTTACCTTTCTTTGTTTAGTAGAGAAGAGGCCCAAACAGTCATAACCTCTGTGCTGGGCTCTAGTAAAATTGAGCCAGAGAACATGGCTGAAGCTGAAGACCCAAGTCAGACTTGGCCAAGCTCACCCTCTATGTGCGCCCTGTTTCTGTCTTAGTTCTTAGCCCTGGAGAGCATCCAATCTTGATGGGCTAGCACAGCGAAGAACAGGGAGACAAGTTCATTGTGAAGAAAACAAAAGGTTGGCTGGCCCGTCTAGTCTGATATGCAGAGCTGCCTTACAAGACCTCAGTCCAGGACTGTAGACATTTCCCTAAGAAAGGCTGGAAAATGAAGTGGAGAGAATGGGCAGAAATCCTTTCTGACCCCTTTCCTGAGATCTGACTCATGTAGTCCGTGGCCTGTGTATAATTAGTGCCTTAAGTGTACTCCTGCGATTTGAACAAGCTGTTGATGCACCATCCTTCTGCACCCGGAGGAAACTGAAGCTCAAGGTCACACTGCTCAGGAGCTCTGGTGGCCAAAGTAGATGCTTTTGTGTGCAGTAGGTTTTCTTGCTGTGCATGTTAGACTGTGAGCGAGTTTTGTGGCTAGTGCTTCTCTCTTCATGACACTAATAGTTTGTTTATAGTCCAGGACTTTGTCAGTCCTCATGGGTTTTCTGCATCCTTACAGGCTTTGCATCTGTCCAGCTTATGGCCAAAGTGAGGGATCCTGAGTCAATGAAAAGGACACTGCTATGGTTTGGACCTTATGTTTCCTATAATATTCTATATTGATACCTAAATCTAAAAATCGTACTCTCCCTGTGCAGTTGCATTAGCTTGCTTGATCAGTAGGCTCCACGCTTGTGAGTGGACTCTAAACAAGCCCACAGGAGCCGGTACACTCTGTCTGCCCTTTTGTCACAAGAGGATGCAAGTACACATCCTGCTGTGCCTCCGTCAGAACACATTTGTCCTCCCTTCTCTTCTGCCCTATGAGGACAGAGCAGGAATTCCCACATCAGATGCTGCAGCTTACGGTGGCCTTCGGGAACTCCGAACCGAGAGAATACTTTCTGTGGTTTATACATGGCCTGGGCTGTGACTCTGTTCCAATAGCGTAGACACTGAGAGAATACATTCTGTCATTTATACATGGCCTGGGCTATGATACTCTGTTCCAATAGCACAGACACTGAGAGAATACATTCTGTGGTTTGTATATGACCTGGGCTGTGATACTCTGTTCCAATAGCATAGACACTGAGACAGCAGTGTTTCTTTTATGTAATCTAGTTAGAACTGTCACAGGTGGCAAAAGGAAGCACAATCAAAACAACTTCTGCAAACTACTATCATAAAATTATTAGTTATCTCTTGCTGTAATCAAAGCAAGCCCTACACTTAATCACTTAGCCCAATGACTTATTATTTCACACAATTCTACGAGTTGGCTGGGCTTGGTTGGACACCTCTTTTATGACACATTTTTGGTATTAGCAGAGGTGGGTTCATCCCAAGTGACTTTGCTGTCCTGAATGGTGCCTTTCCAAGGGCTGATGGACTGTGTGGAAGCTGGCTGGGCCTTCTCTCCTCCAGTACCATAGGTAGTTGAGACTGAATACCTTTATCTGACAGCTGACTTCCAAGAGGATAAAATTAAAAGCTGCCAGATCTTTTAAGGCCAGGACTAGAACTGGTCATTTCTACTGTACTTTTTGGTTATAGAAAGTTACAAGGTCCCAGGTAGATGACAGGCTAAGTATGAAAGCAGGGGAGAACAAATACATATTGAGAATCCCTAGTCCAAAAGTAAAAAAAAAATTAAAATGCCTCAACATCTGAAACTTTTCCCGTACTGACAAGATTCTCAACTCACTTGGGACTTTGGATAGTTTAGGGTATTGATGCTCAACTGTAAATCTTTTTTTTTTCAACTGTAAATATTTACAAATACTCCAAACACTCAGAAATCTTAAGCATTTCTGGTCCTAAACATTTTGAATAAGGGACAGTCAGTCAACTGTTGTCCTTAGAAATTTGGATACAAGGAAGGGCATTCATTTAAAATTGAAGCCAGCAGTAGAGACCTTCACAGGAAAAGGGACTAAAAATGTACTGGCCACTGAGGTCCTTTTAGCTTTCTAGAGAGAGATTGGAAGAGACAGAGTAAAATGACAATTATATTGACAAGATCAGGAAATGCAGAGACTTAGAGCCACTTAAGGACAGAGAGACATTGCATTGGGAAAGCATCTAGGTTGCAGAACTTCAGTGCTCAGTGTCTGAACACTGGATCTGGGGAAAGGAGGAGGCATGAAAGACAGGTTCCAAGTTTCCAGCTGGGATAGATAATGTGTAGGGAGAAATTACAGTAGAGAACACACAGGTAGGATCTCAGTTGTTTTCAGTTTTAGGGAATAGACCTTAGGAAGCAGTAGTTCGCTAGTGCTTGAACTATCTATGAGTCTGAGGCTTGGGTATGAGGCTGGGGTTTTTCCATTATTCTCCCAGAAATGTTAATGGGATTGATACAGGACTTTTAGGCACCTTATCAGCACAGATGTTCCTGCCAAGAGCATCTTGGAAATAGCAACTCACCCTGCTGGATTTATGTTAGAGGGCAGTTCTTTATCCTACCCCTTGCAATACATTAAAGCTTCAGATGACCGAGGGCAGGGAAGTGCTTACTAGACAAGTTGCCGAGCTATTTTAATAGTCTTAAGAGTGCATTCTGTCTTCCTCAAAGGACCACTAGCCCCAGGATCTCCAGTCTCAAGCACATAGCCTTTTACTTTGTAGTGATCTTTCTACTGTTACCATGACTCTAGCCTCCCATGCTTAGTCCTTTACGTGTCCATCAAATCTTAATGAACAGCGGGGGATGCTAGGTAAAACTGAAGTTCCCATTCTCCTACTTGTCATAGGTGCACCTTCCATTTTTCCTGTTCCCTTACCCCCACCCCTGGTACTGTCTTGCTTAAGCCCATGAGCTTTGGAATTGGCACATTTCAAATTTATGTATCAGCAAACTTAAAAATTACTGTGTGTAATGGATTTTGGGATCATTTATAAATAATTGAAACCAAGAATGTTAAATTCTTGAATGCCAAGGCTGTTATATATTAATATTGCATGGAGCTCCATAAAGAACATTATCATTTCCAACTTTTGTGTCTCATTTGATTTTGGGGGGTGGGGTGTCTCAGGCCTCCCTACATAACCCTGGCTGTCCTATAACTCACTCTGTAGATCATGCTGGCCTCGAATTCAGAGATCTGCCTGCCTCTACCTCCCAAGTGCTGGGATTAAAGGTGTATGCCACGATGCCCAGCTATCTGTCTTATTTGGAATCCCCTCATAGACAGTATTGACACCTGTGATTTTAATGTTCCTTTCTCTCTAAATCAGAATGTGTGCATGTTCCTGATGAGGAACTAAAGTTTAGTTTTCAATAAAACAGATTCTTCTTTGTTTCTTAGAACTACAGAAAGTTGAACTATGATATTATACATTTCATTCTCTTCAGTTTTTCATTTTTAAATAGCAGAATAATACATGCTTATTACCAAAATAGAATATCCAGAAGCATATATATTAAAGATGAAGACTTCCACGTGCCTCGTCCTTCAGTCCTATTGTTGTACTGACTTTTGTAGCCTTACAAAATATTCATCTGGATTTACACAGGCAAATGCTCACACATGCATATATAGAGATGTTGTATTCGTTTCTGACATGGTTTTGCTCTGTAACTTAGCTTGGCTTGTAACATGGTCCCTGTTCCACAGCCTCTAAGGACTGTGATGACAGGTGTGTGTGACTGCTCTTGGCTAAGATAATTTCTTTAATTTAAATTTTTTGAGAGTTTAATACTTGAGTATGTATTTCCATCCCTTCCCCCACTCCCACTTAAATTTATGACCCCTTCCTCTTTAATTCTCTTTGTTAAACTCTTAGGCACACATACAACCTACTGGGTCCACCCCTGCTGCTTATGTGTTCATGTGTTTAAGGCTGGCCCTTTGGGACTGGATGACCTATCAGAGGACTCATCCCTGGAGAAAATGGAATCTCCCTCTCTCAGGAGCAGTTGATTGTGGCAGCTCTTTATCTAGGGGTGGGGTCTTGTTAGATTTCCTTCATCTGTGTTGGCATATCAAATGGTGTTTTCATTATACAGGTCTCATTTAGACTACATTGTTGAGGTTTGGTGGGTACAGCCTCCCTGCCATGTCTAGAAGACATTGTCTTACAGCAGGTGTTTTGGTTCCCTTGCTCTTAAAGGCTTTCTGCCCCCTCTTCCATGGCTTACCCTGAGCCTTCAGGTTAGGAGTGGGGTTTGGGCACCCCATTGTCATTTGTTCTCTGCATTTTGACTGACTGTGGATCTCTGGGATAGTCATTATCTGCTTCAAAATCTTTGATAAGACGTGGTGTGAGAGAATATGTAAAACTTTAAATGTCATCATAGAATAATGTTGTTCTTTAGTTAACCACACCCTAGAGGGCAAGGAAGACGCCTCAGTGGGTAAGAACACTTACCATGAAAACATGAGGACCTAAGTTCATATCTCCAGTACCCATAAGAAAAGCCAAACACAGCCTCACTTGCCTGTGACCCCAACATTGGAGGGAGGAGACAGGCAGATCTGGAAAGTTCTCTGGCCAGCCAGCCTAGTCTGTTTTGAGCCCTAGTGTGAAGACTAAGAGAGAAACGCATCCGCTATCTTGCTCTGGCCTCTGCGTATGCATATGTGGACATGTAAGCACCACACCTACACTACATAAATAAAAATAAACCCCTTTAAAAGCAGTCCTTAGTCATGCCACTATTAGGTGAACATCTCTACAATATTTTATAGAAAGGATGTATTCTAATTGATTTTATCACTTTCCAATGTATCTCTTTGTTCTGAAATAAATTGGCTAAGAAAGTGGGTGGGATTGTTTCCCCCAAGCTTTGCTGTAGCTGGATGCTGGAGCAACAGTACTATGAATATCCCGTGTTTGAAGGAACCCTAGCAGTGAGAATACCCCTTTCCTGTGAGGCTTGTTGAAAGGCATGAGAATCATCTGCCCTTTCACCCCCAGGCTTTGCACAAAGATACCTGAGAAGCCGGGAGCTTCTAAGGCCTAGGGAAGTGTGGTGCTTCTGAGGAGTCACGTCCTTCCTTTCTAAGGATGGAAAATGACTTGTAGAGCCTAGAAGTACCACAGGAATAATGATCTAACACAGTTTTGACTATTTACTCAGCTGGCAGACTTACTGACTCACCCACTGCTGAACAGGAATGGAGGAAATTGGGGAGAGCTGTCGAGTGGCTGGTAGGATCAGGACTTTTCAGCTCCTGTCCCTGAGTTCCTCCAGCTGTTGGCTGTGCCTGTTGGTCCTCAATGGAAGGGTATGGGATTGGGGTGTGGTAGAGAAGCTTGGGGACAGAATGTATGGTATAGAGCGATGTAGCCTAAATGCCACCATCCAAGTGTAAGTTACAAGAGACAGCCAAGTGACTCCTTTCCCTAGACTGTCTGCTGGTGTGCAGAGTCACGGTAAGACCCACATTCTGTGGAGAACATAATTAGCCAGAATGGATGATATTTCCAAGTTACAGTTTCTTTTAAAAATATTGATCCATTTAAATAATTGGTCTAAAAGAAGTCATGTGAATAATGCCAAGAAGTTTGAACTATTAGCTATCTGTTAGTGCTAAAAGGAGCTTCCACCAGATGGCAGCCAGCAGACCCGGCGCCCTTAGAAATGGAGGTGAGAACATTCATGTGTGTCTGCTGTGTGTTCCTTGTATCTGTGACTTGCTAACAAGGACACTTGAGTTTAGATGAGTGATGTTTCTACTCCCCAGGAAGAGGAGTACCTAAGTGATTGTTTCCTGAGATGAGGCCTACTCTTCATGCTGCTGGCCAGTTCAAGTTGAAAATACAGACAGGAGTGATTAGAATATCCCCTTGGCGCTTGGGGTGCAGGGACCCTGTGGTAGATCTCTGTGGGTGCAACGTTCCTGTGCCTTGGGTGCAGGGACTGCGTGGTAGCTCTCTGTTTAAGGTTGGGCTCTCCACAGTCGCTTATTCTCTGCATTCTGACCAGTCATAGTCCTCCATGAAAAGAAGGTGCTTTGCTGAGAGGTGAGAGCGCAGTCGTCTATGGGTATAGAAGATCAGTATCAGAGGGCGGGTGTCTGTTTCATCCTTTAATAAGATGGCGGTTGTCAGCTCTCTAGGGCTTACTTGGATAAACTGACACTTACCAGACCGTCTCAAAGGAAAGTTGCTTGCTTTCTCCAATTGGTAATAGCAGACCCTTATGCAGATTTATCAGCAGACATGAACCAGCTTGATCATTCTGCCATGTGGAAAGTACCATTATTTAGGGAGAAGTAAGTATCACATTTAAGAGCTTTTTGAGTTAGATTATGTGACAGGAAAGAGAGTATCCTTATAGCAATAAATTGATACTGTAAGAGCTACAACTTGTTAAAAAGTTTGTGAACTAAAAACAGAAAATGGTGTCTTCAGTAACTTTTCATATTGTAGAACTTGTGTTTTTGTCATCTTAAACTTTAATTTTCACATTTTTTTTAAAGTTCTCTTTTTTTTAACCGATGCCTTTTCTGGATTTCTTTTACAGGAAGTCCCAGAATCATTGTCTTCAGTCACACTAAGCGACACAGATACGGATACTGTGAAGACAAACGAACCGAGCAACGCATTTTCAGTAGAGGAACTTGGTGAGGTCTCCCGACACAAAGCCATCAGCAAAGCAGCAACAAATGAAGAGGGTGAGACAGTGAGCCATCCTGAGAGTCACTCGAGCGTCCAGAGTAAGGAACTCCCAGGATTCCATCTGGAGTCCAGCCCTGCTCCCGGCAGTCCTAATGCTTCGCACACAATGGCTGCTGACTCAGTTGTAGGCTTCTCAGAAGAAAGCAAGGTCCGGAGGACATCCTGCATGTATGGGGCTAACTGCTACAGGTATGGCAACCTCCAGGGTCATTTCAGCCCAGTGCTTCAGTGCTGGTGTGTAAGAGCTTAGTAAACCCTTGCCTTAGGGTTGGGCGCTTCAGTGCGGTTCTACCAGCTTGCACTTTCCCACTGTACATTCTGGCAAATCCTGCCAGGAGCTTTTAAGATATACAATGGGGAATTAAATGTTTTATGTGTAGACATGCTGACTAATGCAAGGGCCTGAATACCAGGGAATCCAGACTTAAAAACTGAATCACACAGACTTAAATACCTGCTTATTTAATGTCTTAATTTTAAAGAGATAATTTTAAAAATAGTTATTATACCCATCTATTCAGATAAGTTTAGATTGTGTTTAGGCATTGTGTTATATGTCTATTCACATTTTTTCTGTAAAATAGAAAATTCTCTACTTTGAAAATTAGGAAAATGAAATCTTTATGAGTTCATATTTCATGCATTTAAATTGTAATCTTAGTTTTAGACCGTGGGTTTATAGTAGCACTTGCTAATCGGTCTGTTTCTGTTGTTAGCCACTCCTCTTGTCAATCTGTGCCTGTGTAGTGCGTCCCCATGCTGTGTGCACGGAGTGCACACACTGCACACTCTGTTCACCTCACTCTGTTTACTCCTCGTTAAAACACACTGCCATTTTAGCATTAGAGTAACGATATTTTAGCATTAGAGTAACAATATTTTAGCATTAGAGTGATGATATTTTAGCATTAGAGTAATGATATTTTTCAGTTTCAACAGCTCCGAGTTTTAAATTTAGACATAATGTTATTGTCTGTGGGATGTCCTTAAGCCTAGAACACAGTATAAAAATCTACAGCAAAATGTAAGTTATCTCTTACTTTGAATTTTGAAAGACCCTGTTCTGTGCCTGCGTTAGTTGGCTAAGGCAGCCATAACACAATCCTGCAGATGGGCTTGCTTTAGTAACAGAATTTACCTTCTCTCATTTCTGGGCACTAGAAGTGCTAGACTTCAGAGTCTGCAGGCCTGGCTTCTCTTCTTGCTGCAAAGGTGGTTGTTTTCTTGGTGCTTTTTCTCTGTAGGTCATTTTCCTGGTGTCTCTTCCTCACCTAGGCAGATACCAATCAGCTTGTGTTAGAGCCCAGCATTATGACCTCACTCAACCTTCATTATCTCTCTCACAGGTATATCGGATATTAGTGTAATGTAGGAGATTTGAAGGGGACATAATTCAATAAATGGCAGTATTCAACACTGTCATTTCCTCATTAAAAGGAGTAACCGTTTTATCAAATAATAATTCACTCACTTGTACTTTATAATGATATGTTAGTTGTAATCACTTAGCTTTAGGCAGTAACTATTAATTTTGCAATAAAGAATGTCTGAAAAATGTTTAAGTCAAAATATATTTGTAACAAAGAGGAGAAAGTAATTTTTATTGAGATGTTTATGTTTATAAAGAAGGGGGAAGAATGGCATAGTGAGTTTGCGATAAACGCACATAGCTACACAGATCCATATCTATAAAATCATCACAAGTCCAGCTTTCCTTCAGGCTCTTTAACCGCCCCACTCTCTCAAGTGGACAATACCCAAGTCTCTATATTTTCTAAGTCTATGTTCCTCTTTTTATGTTTCAAGTTTTAAAAATTTATATGTGAAGTAATGGGTTTTATTATAATATTTTCATATATCTGTTCGTATAATTCTAATTTCTCCTTCTCTGTCGTCTTCCATACTCTTTTTTTATTTTTTGAGACAGGATCTCCCTAGATATAGCATAGTTCTGGCCCTCCTGGAACTTGCTATGTAGATCAGACTGGCCTCACAGAGATCCTCCTGCCTCTGATTCCCCAGTGCTGGGATTAAAGGCGTGCGCCATCATGTCCGGCTTTCTATGCTCCTTTTACCCCTTCCCTCAACTGGCTGATTCCCTTCCTTCCCCAACAACCCATGTTCCACTTTCATCTCGCATTTATTAAGTTACTGTCTCTTTCTTTTCCCTTCTCCTTTAAGATCTATCTCCCTCTTTCTGTCCTTTGTCATTTAATGTCCCCTTCCTTCCCCCACTATAGGATCCAGGTAGGAGAAAGTGTAGCATTTGTTCCCTGCCCCCAACTCTAGGACCCATGTAGGAGAAAGTGTAGCATTTGTTCCCTGCCCCCAACTCTAGGTCCCATGTAGGGGAGAAAAGGGTAGCATTTGTTCCCTGCCCCCAACTCTAGGACCCATGTAGGAGAAAGTGTAGCATTTGTTCCCTGCCCCTACTCCAGGACCCATGTAGGAAAAAGTGCAGCATTTGTTCCCTGCCCCCAACTCTAGGATCCACGTAGGAGAAAGTGTAGCATTTGTTCCTCTGGGTCTGGCTCATCTCACTGAACATGATGGTTTGCAGTTCATTCCATTTTTCTGCAATGTTATGATATTTAGAATGTAATTGTCATAAGCACACAGTAGAGTTCCCTAGAGACCACAGAGCATTGTTGTTACTACTGATCAGATGCAGAACAAGGAAGAAAAGCCAGATGCCTTTTATTAAGCATGCATTATATCTCTACAAATTTTATATGGGAACTAAGCAGTTATTTAAGGGTCAGTGGGACATGTCAGTGGCTATGCTGAATAGTTTTTTTTATTACTATTATTATTTTGTCAACTTGGCACAAGCTAGAATCATCTGAGAGTAGGGAATCTCAATTGGAAAAAAAGAAATACATCCATGAGGTTGGACTGTAGGCATGCCTGTGGGACATTTTCTTGACTGACTGATATGGGAGGGCCCAGCACATTGTGGGCAGGATCAACCCTGTGTAAGTGGTCTTGAGTTGTACAAGAAAGCAGGCTGAGCAAGCCTTGAGGAGTGAGCAAGCCAGCAAGCAGCGTCCTCCATGGCCTCTAATCCAGGTTCTGCCTCCAGGTTCCTGCCCCAACTTCCCTCAGCGATGGAGTGTGACCTGAGTTGTGAGTGGGACAAACCCTGTTTTCCCCAGGTTGCTTTTCATCATAGTAGTGACCACAGCAATAGAAAGCAAACCAAGACAGTGGGCGCAGGCTCTTGCCACCAAGCCGAATGACCTGAGTTGGATCCCTAAAACACACATAGTCAAAGGAAAGAATGAACTCCCACAAGTTGTCCTCTGACCTCCACATGTGTGCCATGGTTTACACACAGACACACACACACACACACGCACACGCACAACACACACAAATAAAAATGCAACAATGTTATTTGTAAAATGTAAAAAGGTATATTACTGTTACTTTAAATAAACATACTTTTTTGGTTTCTCACTTTACATTTCTACCAGGGTGAACACACATGAAGAGGTGGCTCCTTCTCTGGAAATACATTCTACCAGGGTGAACACACATGAAGAGGTGGCTCCTACTCTGGAAATACATTCTAAGAGCAGAGGAGAAGCTGAACTAAAGAGTTCAGCTTCCTTTAGAAGACAGAACAGAATACTTCATGTAGTCAAATGAGATTAATGATTAGAAAGGAAACGTGGGTCTCTCTGGAGTGTTGGTAATGCATTTATCTTAGCAGAGGATACAGAAATCTTCAAAGGCCATAGATGCTTGTATTTGTTGTATACCTATGTGAATGATGTAATGTTCACAAATTGCCGTTTTGTACACATGACTTGTCATGTGACACTAGGAACTGATGTTTCCCTGGGAGTCCTGTGCTGACTAGCTGTCACCACTCTAGAGGCGGTGGGACCTGGGAGAACGGAGCCAATAAATGAGGTGACCTAAAGTCTCGTGCAACAGCCAGCTTTTCAGAGTCCCAGACTATCTGTACTCTAAGGGTCACCTGAGTAAAGTTCTCATGAGTTCAAGCTGTGTACAGATACAAGGACAAACCACACATGGAAACACGTTTTTCATAGAGGCATATAAAGGATAGATTAAACATTTAATTGAATAACAGCAGCAATAATGAGTAAATTGGAGTAAACTCACTCCTGGGAGGAACATGAAAGCGCATTCCAAGAACAGTTCTGTGTTTGAAGAAACTGAAGTCACAAGACTTTTGTTTTGTTTTCTTGGGGTTTTCTCACAAGCACCCAGAATTCTCTTCACAGGACTCCATTCCTGGATTGTTTTCCACCAACTCTGTCAGGTTGCTCACTCACATGGCATGGAGATGTCTTCTGTGTTCACATCAGCAGCATCGGCTTTGGTTCCCGTCTGGGATAATCCGGCATTGCTTGGTTTCACTACAGTGACTACAGACCCATACCTTCCTGTGATTCTTCTTCTGACAGTATGTTTACCCCTCACAGGAAGAACCCTCTCCATTTTCAACACTTCAGCCACCCTGGTGATAGTGATTATGGAGACGTCCAAGACACAGATGGAGGTGTAGCTGGTGACAGGCCTGAGTGTCCCTATGGGGCGTCCTGTTACAGGTAAGGAAACAGCCCTGTGGCTGCCCTCAGCGCTTCTCAGCCAGGTGAAACCCAGTGGCTTGAACAGCTCTCCATCTTAAGCCTGCAGCAGAGTTTTCATTCAATTTATGTAGCACACGGATTATTTCTGACAATTCTAAATTGTTATCAATTTTATAAGTACCTGAAGCTTTTCTGTATTCCTGTCTAAAATACACAGATTAATTTATAAGATACTCCAATACATACTCTAGGAAGACTCTGAGATGTGATATAGAAGTCGATTGGGGATGTTATCTCTGTTTCTGTCTGCTTCCTCAACTCCCACTGATCTACCCCTCTTGGCAATGCCCAGAACTCAGTGGCAGCTGAAGAACAGAGGTACATCCACATTGTTGTTTCCCCCTCCCAGTGTCAGGCAGAGCCTCCCCCCTGCATGTCCACGCTGTCACTCTCCCCTGTGGCAGGCAGAGCCTCCCCCCTGCATGTCCACACTGTCATTCTCCCCTGTGTCAGGCAGAGCCTCCCCCCTGCATGTCCACACTGTCATTCTCCCCTGTGGCAGGCAGAGCCTCCCCCCTGCACATCCACACTGTCACCCTCCCCCGTGTCAGGCAGAGTAGACCTGTCCATACCACAGTCTGTCTTTATCGGAATGTCTCCCCAACCAGGCAGCAAGCATATTACATTGACAGAAAAGATTCTTGTTATTTTGAAACCTGGTTTAATGAGTGAGTAGACTTGAGTTTAACCAAACTACAGAAGAAAGTAATCCCAAACCCAGTGAGCTTTAATGCAGACAGGTAACTGAGTACAGACTGCTGACTGAATGGCGGCCACTGGAGCTGTCGCACACGCCGCTGTTACTGAGCACACCAGGGCACTCAAGTTTGCATTCCGCAGGTGCTCCACGCTAGCTCCTCTGTCGATCTGATCATGTGTTATGTGTTACTCAGATTGTCTCAGTAACAAAAATTCTTCCGAATTTTTAAACCTCTTAACTTGTATGTTTGTCTTTTTTCTTTAATCCTGCCAGTTTTTTATGTCTTAAAAACTTAAGTTTTTCCTCACTGGAAAAGCCCTAAAAATGTCTATTTAAGTGAGAGCTGTCTGCCTCTTCACACTGGGGCTGTTTCTCACTTTCACAGCTGCTGTGCGTGGGTTATCTCCCACCTTCTTTCTCTGCAGGGTCGCTTTTGGTGTGTAGAAAAGCTGCTCTTCTGATGTTGATCTTAGGTCCTGCCACTTTGCTGAAATTGCCCACTGTGAGTCTTCTGGTGGAGGTGTAGGGCTTCTTAAAGAGAGGACAATGTCACTTATAAAGACTTCTCCCCTATGTGTGTCCCTTCTATTTCTTTGCTTTACTGCTCAGAGATGTTACAAACTAAATGGACAAGAGAGTTGAGAGTGAGCAGCCTTTCTTGTTCCCTCAGTCACCTTGATGTTATCCTTGGGTCACAGAGGTCTCAGTACCGAGCAGCCTTCATCTAACCAGACATGGGTCTTGGAGCCCACGCAGCATGCAGGTGCTGGGGAAGCTGTCTCTCTGGTAGTGGCTCATGTCCCAGTGGCTATAGGGGTAGGGTCATTCGAAAGTTCCTGTTTGAGTCTGTGGCTTTAGGAGTCACAGGTCCCTGTGCTGTCCTATCTCCAGGAACCCACTAGAAAAATCAGTGCAGAACCCCCAGGTGTTGGCCTGCAGCATTGGTCAAGCTACCAGAAAAGGAGTTTGTTTTATAATTGTAGAGAGCCCTCTGAAGATAGCCAGATCGGAGAGGAAACGGAAGCTGCTCCCTCAGAGCCATCAGTAGAGAGGCCCAGGGAAGGGAGGGTGGGGGAAGTGACCAGATGCAGGAGAGATTGTGGAGCCACAGTGCTGGTCACTGTACCCCCTCTTATGACACTGCATCTTCGGCTTCTGTTTGAAAGTGGTAGTCCTGTTCACCTCTTGGCCTGCCAGCCTATGTCAGGCAGCCTGTTGCTTTTGGTTCAGCTGCTTCACTTGTTGTAAAGCCCAGCATTTATGTACTTGGAATTTCTAAGCCAAGCTTTGAAGGACACTCAAATGATAAACAATGAAGGCCATATTTAACTTTCCAGTGATCTTGCTTGACTGTTATTAAGGGGGAAGAAAGACTGGACATATCCATGGAAAAAGAAAAAAAAACTCTTTAAGTTTTAAGTGACTCCAGAAAATAATAAAATAATAAGTGATCCATGTAGAAAATAATACTTACCAGCCAGGGTTATAGTTCAATGGTTAGAGTACTTGTCTGGCATGCCCAAGTCCCTGGGTTCAATCCCCAGTACTTCTAAAAAGGAAGAAAGGAAGGGAGAGAGGGAAGGAGAGATAGAGGGGACAGAAGGGGATGATAAGAGAGGAGAGAGGAGAGGAATATTTGTCGGTGGCTTATTCTTATTTTTGTAGGATTGAATTTTTTAAAATAAAAACCAACAAAACTCCTGAGCTGCCTGGAGTCTCTTTCCCTGATGAAGGAAGAAGCTCTTTGGTGTCAGTGCCTTGTTTCCGTTCCTCCGTTCATGATGCTCGGCACTGACTGTTCTCCTAATGAGAACTGAGTCTACAAGTTGGTCACATGCACCAGCGTGCTCAGCGGGGAAGACCTGCTGAAGCTTTGCGGTTATAGCTCCTGGAGCATAGGGCAGTGGTCTCATTCTTCTTTTGTCAAGCTGTAAGTTTCCATTCCGGCAGAAGGTCAGGTTTAGGTTAATTACCCCAACTACATGGTCTTAGGTAGACTCGTTTCCAGCCCTCAAGCCTGTGGAGTCTCGACTCTAATTAGCTGTACAGTCATGCACTTACACTGTTTAATGCTTGCCCACAGGAAAAATTGTGGAAAGGAGCTATTAGCATCAAGGAAGTGGCACAGACACCTGGCACAGGGCTGGCCTGCAGAAGTAGTCTGCCTGATGCTGGAACTGATCCTGGCAGTGCCTCTCCACCCACCTAGCTCAGCCTCACCTGGTGTGGGCTCTGTTGTCAGTCTTCTTCAGACAGGGAAACCGAGGCTTAGCTGGCCAGAGGGTGTGTGGGCCAGGATTCTGAGCGGGTGTTCCTTGTGGTAATCCCTACCCTCCTTTCAGTAGTGACATTCCTGTCTACAGAGTTTTTACTTTTCTTAAGAGTCCATAGAGGATGTGTTATGGTAGGAGTTTAAATTGCTCTTGAGTGGGCAGGGTACTGTGTTTTTTTCTTTTCTTTTTTTTTTAATTTGTGTTGTTCAATATGCTAGTCAAGTTAGCTATAATTTAACTAAGTGAACTAAAATCAAATAGAACTCATTATAACTTACATGCAATGACATTGTAGTTTTCTAAATCTCATTACTTAATAATGACTTCCAATTGTCTGGAATAAGGAAAATGCTTGGAACAAACATAAAATATTAGGTAATGCTAAAACTAGGAAACAACTGTTTATAAATCAGATGGTTCCATATAATTAGAAATTATTTATTTTATTTAGTAATTTCAGAGGCACAGAAGAGAAAAATCATAGTACTTTAAAGATATAACTTTATTATGGAACATTTTTACAAAGTGTACAGGTTTTAGATGATAGAATATAACATTTTTACACTGGTGCTATATTTTATAGGTAGAAGATTTAATTGTCTGATTATTATGAAGCTCTTAAATCTAGTTGATTAGTTTGTCTGCCCTCTCTCTATACTGTCGTTTCTTGAGTTCAAAGGTGCTAACCTGGCATGAGATGCACACTCAGTAAATACTGTAATGAAAAGGCAAATACTGCTGGGCAGAGTAGCACATGCCTGATACCGAAGTAGATGGAGGAAGCAGAGGAAAGGGAAGAAGGGAGGAGGGAGCAGGGGATGGCGACACATCCTTTCGTAAGATGCTCTTGGGCCCCAACTTTGTCTGTAGGGTACTGGGCATGCTGCTTTATTCTCATAGCACTCCCGGTCTCTGGAGAATTGTGTCCTGTCTCTGCCTCCTTTTCTGTTTCAGGAAGAACCTCCAGCACAAGATGGAGTACAGACACAGTGCACTTCTGGGTAAGTAACTGTGCTTCAGCAAGCTCCACAGAGATCTGTGAGTAATTCTCATTGTTGCTGCTTTGGATAATTTCTCTTAGGTTATTTTTAATGAGCTTTTAGTTGATTTTTTAAAAAATGAACTTTCAGAAGCTGAGTATGTTAACTCATACCTGGAATCCCAGCACTTGGGAGGCTGAGGCAGGAGGATTACCTCAAGTCTGAGGCCAGCCTGGGCAGCACAGCAATTCCCAGTCCCAAATAAATGAAAGAATTACAAGCATATATATAGCAAATGCCTTTTCCGATCATAGCCCAGCAGTATATGGTTTCCCGTGTCTGCCAGGCATCTTTTGTTTTTAAGTATGTGGGGACAGAATGGCAAAGTGGCGTGAGCAGTGATGAAAGCGTATTGACTCCTGCAGCAGGACAGCCTGAGCGGGGGCTGGCGGTAGACGGTGCTTACTGTGTTGGCTCCTTATTACTGTAAGTAATGTTTCCGTTTCCTGCCATCATTCTGTCTTAGAGGGCTCTTCCTTCTCAAGGTAGTTTCTCTCAACCAGAGGAATTTTTACACCCTTATTAAGCTGGGACAGTAGAATCAATGCTGACCTCTGAAGAAAGAATGAATAACTTTTGACTCACGATTCTTAGAAAGGATGAATATCCCTCCTTCAACTAGCCTAGACCAGATTCTTCCCTTTGGACCAATCACTGGAGCTGGTGATTATTCTGAACCAGAGAACGAATCTTTTCCAGTACCACCGGAACTGTGGGCATCCCTATAGAGTGTGAACCTTTAACTGCCCAGTTGACCTTTCTCTTACCTGATTTTGAGCTCTTTAAGAATTTTCCTAGGAAAAAAAAGAATTTTCCTTTCAGTAAACCTCAGCTTCTTTGGTTGTGTATTTAATGCAAAGACCACATTAGTAAATACTACTCCTGCCCCTGCAGAGAGAGAATAAAGCACTGACTGTCTGGACTGTGCTCTCTAGTACCTGTATCTGCATGTGTAAACAAGCTGAGACAAAGCCATGAAGATAACTCACAATTAGAGAAATCAGCAAGAATTGCTTTCTTACTGACGCTTCAGTGTGTTAGCACTCTAGGCATTAATGGACCCCTTTGTCTTGACTAGCAGGGTCTCGGGGCTGTTACATGACAGACTTCTTTACTGGGTTGGATTTAATGATTTTCTAGCAATAATGCAATGTTTTATTTAACTGTATTTTATTGGGAAATTATGCCGGTATATTATCCCATATAAAGACATTGTGTATCTTTATGGAAATAGGAGCTATTTATCTAAAAGCTGTCAATATGCATTATATAGCATAGTTTAAAATATCTGGATAGTCTTTACAAAGTTTGTTGGATTTGTTGAAGTGCTTTCTAAATGAAGAATATACTTTAGAACTGTGAACTTAAAATATTTTTTGAGATTACAATATAATTACAACATTCAACAGTGAATGTTTAAAGAAATTTTTTTATACGGGCATCACTTTTTCTTATTAGCAGCACGATATCACATACACGGAGCACTTTTAACCAGGTAGTCTCAGTGTCTCAGTATTGCTTCCCACTGTTTCAGTTACAGCAAATGGAAAAGTCCCCAAATAAGTAGCTCATAAGCTTTAACTATTGCCATTTATTTAGTCCATTTCACTATTGTTGGTATTAATCCCTTACTGTGCCCAGTTACAAACAGGGTATTTCCTGGTGTGTGTGTGTGTGTGTGTGTGTGTGTGTGTGTGTGTGTGTGTGTGTGTGTGTGTGTGTGTGAGAGAGAGAGAGAGAGAGAGAGAGAGAGAGAGAGAGAACTGGCTTCGGGCTCCCACTGGAGCTCCTAGAACAGTGTAAGTAGGAGCAGCTCTGTGAGCTCTGGGTCCCTCTGTGTGCTGATGTAATCAGAACATCTTTCCTCCTCTAAAACTTGTAGGTCTGGATACTTTAAATGTTAAATTAAATGTTAGGGCCTCATATTTCCTAACTTAGGGATCTCTAAGAATTCTGACAGTGGTTTTTCTCATCTCCCAAATGTTTAACGTTTATCATTCCCCAGATCCTTATCTTATATATGTATAGATTCATTTCCTCAATACATTTTTTCATGTGTCATATGTCTTCTGTGTGGGAAGGGTCACAGGGATATGAGAAGTACCCCAAAGTTAAAAGATCTTGAAAGAATAGATAGACTTGCCAACTGATGTTTGTGGGACGGAGGCCAGCATGAGGGCTAGGAAACAGCAGTGCCTTGGACGGTAGTGCAGGTGACCAGGAGAATGGAGATGACATTCCACATAGGAGAAGCAAGGAGAAAACTAGGCCCTTGTCTGTTTCTTTGTAAACATGTTGCATTTGAGGTAAGATAATACAGTAGAGCCCAGGATCAGTATGGAAGCAGTCACACGGGACTCGGGGTGTTTAATTTCTCACTCTAGCCCCTCCTGAAATGCTGGCTCCACAGAGTTTTGCTACATGTTGCTGCTAAGGGGTTGCACTGCTTGTTCTCTTGCCATTTGCCAAGTTTCTTCTCTCTCTTGCTAGCATGAGCTCTTACTAGCTTTCCACACATTTTCAGAGTGCTAGAACTTTGGCACAAGATAGTGGATGCAAGAGAAATCAGTGCCAGGAAAATTTTGTCATATACTTTGCTAGCTATCTTCCCTCTTGATGGCATCTAAAGGCAGTTATCACCAGCATTCACTTCTGACTAGTGGAGTTGTTCTTTCAAGCCCCTTACTGTGCAGTATCATCCTTCCTATGTGGTATGCATCTTACCTATGCGGTATTCATCCTTCCAGGCAACTGATGCTGTTGCAAGAACTCAGAGGGATCATTGAGAACTGCTTTAAAGCTTCTAAATTTCTGCAGTGGTGAATGCATACTGATATACCCCCCCTTTCCCCCAAGAAACAGAACCCACTTTCTTTCTTATTTAGAAAGAAAGTGATTAAAGAAGAGTAACAGGGTAACAGGGCTTACCTGAGATTCAGGCTGCTACTTAGATGGGAAGAGCTGGGAGAATGCAGGAGTGTGGGCTGTCAGATACCTGATGCAGGAGTGTGGGCTGT
>PVIU01020107.1:0-34718 GCA_004026605.1 Ondatra zibethicus
TGTACCACATTTTCCTTATCCATTCTTCAGTCAAAGGGCATTTAGGTTGTTTCCAGGTTCTGGCTATGACAAACAATGCTGCTATGAATATAGCTGAGCACATGTCCTTGTGGCATGATTGAGCATCCTTTGGATATATACCCAAAAGTGGTATTACTGGGTCTTGAGGAAGGTTGTTTCCTAATTTTCGGAGAAATCGCCACACTTATGTCCAAAGGGTCTGTATCAGCTTGCATTCCCACCAGCAATGCAGGAGTGTTCCTTTACCCCACAACCTCTCCAGCATAAGTTGTCATCAGTGTTTTTGATTTTGGCCATTCTCACAGGGGTAAGATGGAATCTCAGAGTTGTTTTGATTTGCCTTTCTCTGATGACTAAGGTTGTTGAAAATTTCCTTAAGTGTCTTTCAGTCATTTTAGATTTCTCTGTTGAAGGTTCTCTGTTTTGGCCTGTACTCCATTTTTTATAGGATTATTTGTTCTTTTGATAACCAATTTATTGAGTTCTTTATATATTTTGGACATCAGACCTCTGTCTGATGTGGGGTTAGTGAAGATCTTTTCCCATTCTGTAGGCTGTCGTTTTTTTCTTGTTGACCGTGTCCTTTGCTTTACAGAAGCTTTTCAGTTTCAAGAGCCAGCCCCACTGAACCTTATAGAAGAGAAAGTGAGAAGTACACTTGAACACATTTGCACAGGAGATGACTTCCTAAATATAACCCCAGCTGCACAGACATTGAAAGAAACAATTAATAAGTAGGACCACTTGAAATTGAAAAGCTTCCATAGATATTTATATGAGACACAATGACCCAGCGTTTACATGTGTGATAATTTCTGATAGACTGAAGTTGAGGACTAAATATTATACTTCCTAACTATGGACATAATATCATCAATCAACTCATTTTCTGTTACAATGCTTCCTGGTCTTGATAGACTATATACTTTTTTAAACCATGTCAAAATCAATACTTATTTCTTTGCTGCTTTATGAAGTATTTTTGTCACAGACATGAGAAAAGAACCTAATACAAAGTATCAAGTTTTTTGAGGGGGTACACTATAAGGTATATTGTTAAAATCTACGTTTCTTTAATTATTAATCTTTTTAAAATGCCTTAAAACGTTCGTTCATTGGTTGACCTTGGTTTTAGTCATTAAGATATACACTGGAGTAGGTTGACATTCCTCTTTTGTCTTTTCTGGTTTAGGGAGCTCTTTCACACACAGATATTTCATTTTTCACTGCTTTTGATTATATGGCCATTAGATGATTTAGGTTTTATGTGGTGATGTGAATTAGGCTTAAGTAACCTTATTTTAATGGAAAGCCAAATGTACCAGTATCTATATATTCATTTACAGAATAGTCTCCTCTTTCACTATGATAGAAAAAAGTTATCAATAAATTACAGACCACAGATACTGCTACACCAAGCAGTGTTAGCATTATACCCAGAAAATATGTTTATAGTATTCTAAAGTTTGATTATCCTCATTATCATTTTTCTGAGCCCATCTCTGTAGGTTTATTTCACAATTTATCTAACGACAACTTTACCTAATGTAAACTTAATCTGGAGGAATATGGTTACTACAGCTAATGTATTATTTTTCTTAATATTTAGAAGAGTTGAAAATAATAACACTACTTTTAGACATTATTTCATCCAACTAATTATACATATAATATTTTTTAAAAATTTATTTTTAGAGAGCACTAAATGTTTTCTGGGCTAAAAGTTATGTACTTACCCATATATTATCACTCTTCATATATTGCAAGGGCCTTTTCTCCCAAAAATATGCACAATTAGCCTATTTGAAGAAAGTTAAAATTTATATTTGCCTAGGCAGGTATATTGAGACTCCTTTTGTATATGCTACTTGATCATGACCTTCTAGCAAACCAGAAAGAAAGCAGCATGTTTTCAAAGAATACGTAGATGTTGATAAAGAAACTGATTAGACACCAGTCAGAAAAAAAGGTGAGGGAACTGCTTACCAGCTGACCTGCCCCAATCTGTAAATGATCTTCCCAAAGCCTCTCCCCACTGCACACAGTGCCCCAGTTCATCATATGCCCACAGCAAAAACTGCCTCTAACCTCAGCAGACTTCATTGGTCCTGCTCAGGCCACACCAATCAGATTAGGTGGGTGATCTGCCAGTAATCGAAACTGCCTCATTCCCTAGACTCTGTTCTCAAAGACCCACCCCACAGTACACAGAGTCCCAACTCATTGCATATCCCCCTGTAGAAACTTCCTCCAAGCCCAGCAGATTTACTGGTCAGGCTCAAGCCACACTTATCTGAAGACAGATGAGTGACCCAACTTCTGCTGCTCAGGTGCAGTCTCCAGCAATAAGAAAAACAGAGATGCCATGATACTTCAATAGTCAAGCTAACTACCTGAAAGCCAGCTCCCAACTAGAAGAATAATTCCTTAATAGGAATACTTGTTCTAGAAATCCAGAACACAAAAACTTGAAAATGAAAGAAGAAAGAGAAACAAAGAAACAAAAGACACATCAGACAAAGACAAACTCAAAAATTGGTACCTAAACTTACATGTACCAGACCCAGATGCGTAAACACCAGTGCAAAAATACAATCAACAACAACCAGGGCAATATGGAAGCACCAGATCCAACTTTCCTATGATAGGAAGACTTGAAATATCAAACACAGCTGAAGCACAAGCTAACAACTTTTAAAATTACTCCATGAAGATGACAGAGATACTTAAATGGGAAATGGAAAACTTCAATTAACAGAGGAAAAGAAAAACAAAAAATTGGAAGAAATATATAACTCCCTTAAAGAAAGCCAAGAAAAATTAAACATGTGAAGAAAATTGTACAAGACCTGAAAATAGAAATAGAAGCAATACAGAGAACACAAAATGAGAGAACTTGGGAAATAGAAAATCTGAATAGGTGAACAGGAACTACAAATGCAAGCACCACCAACAGAATATAAATAAAAGGGAGGATCTCAAGCATTGAAAACATTATAGAAGAAATTAAGCCATCATCAAAGAAAATTTTAAATCTCCAAAATTATTAACACAAAACATTTAAGAATTCTAGGATACCATAAAAAGACCAAAACTAAGAATATTAGGAATAAAAGAAATAGAAGATATCCAGCTCAAAAGCACAGAAAATATATTTATCATATAATAGAAGAAAAATTTCCTCACCCGAAGAAGGTCATGCTGCCTATAAAGGTACAAGAAGCTTGTAGAACAAAAAATATATTGAACAGAAAAGAAAATTTATCCTGGTAAATAATAATCAAAATATTAAACATAAAGAACAAAGAAAGAATAGTAAAAGCTTCAGAGAATAAAGGTCAAGAAACATATAAAAGCAGCCTCATTAGAATTACACCAGACAATTTAGTGGAGACATTCAAAGCAAGAAGAGTCTGGAAAGATCTCTTCTAAACTCTAAGAGACCATGAATTTCAGCCCAGACAATTTTCAATCATCATAGATGTAGAAAACAAGGTATTTCATGAAAAAGTCAAATTAAAACCAAAGCTATCTACTAATCCAGATTTACAGAAGGTACTAGAAATAAAAGCATAATCTAATGAAGTCAACTCTATCCACTAAGCATCAAATGATAGATGAGATCACACCAGCAAAATCTGAAGAAAGGAATACACACACACACACACACAAACACACACATACATACTCCTTCACACATGCAAACATACACACAAACAACCAGTACCACACACTATGACAAGTTACCAGAAATTAGCAATCACTGATCACAATATTTCTCAATATTAATAAACTCAATTTCCCAATAAAATGATACAAATTAACAAAATGGATACAAACCCAGGATCCATTCTTCTGCTACATACAAAAAAACCTATCTAAACATCAAAGATAGACATTACCTCAGAGTAGAGTGTTGGAAAAATATTTCACAGTCAAATGAGCCTAAGAAGCAAACTAGTGTCTAAAAACAATAGACTTAAAACCAAAAATAATCAAAAGAGATCAAGGACATATCACGCTCACTGAAAAAAAAATTCACTAGGGTGCCATCTCAGTTCTGAACACCTATGCCCAAAATTCAAGAACAAACACTTCAGTAAAGGAAATATTACTAAAGCTTAAATCACACATTGAAATCCACACTTTGACAGTGGGAGAATTCATCACCCAACTGTCACCATGGACAGGTCATGCAAACAGAAACTTAACACAGAAAAAAACAGAAATAACAGACATCATGACAAAAATGGAACTAACAAATATCCATGAAACATTTCACCCAAACTCAAAAGAATATTCCTTCTCAGAATCTCATGGAATCTTCTCCAAAGTTGTGTCTTATCCTTAGACACAAAACAATTAGCAATAGATACAGGAAAATTAAAATAACACACTGTGTGTCATCACAACACCATGGGGAAAAAGCTGAGTTTCAACAAAAGAAACAACTAAAAGCCTACAAACTCAAGAAAACAAAACAGAGTTTCAAGTCTGCAGAATTACAACTGGCTCAAAGAAATAAAGAAATCAAAGACTTTCTAGAATTCAACAAAAATGAATACACAACCTTCCCAAACAAATGGGATACAATGATAGCATTGCTAAGTGGAAAGTTCATATCACTAAATGTCTTCAAAAAGATATTAGAGAGATCTAATACTAGTCACTTGGTGTAGGAGGGTCCTTCTGTATTTGGGTTACTTTCATTGGTTAAGAAAGAAACTGCCTTGCCCTTTTGATAGGGCAGGACTTAGACAGACGTGGAAAAGAGAACAGAGTGCTGGGAAGGGGACAGAGTCAGGGAGAGCTGCCAGCCATGAAGCTCCCAGGTCAGACATGCTGAATCTTTCCTGGTAAGCCACTACTTGTGGTGACTCACAGATTATTAGAAATGGGTTAAACGAATATGTGAGAGTTAGCCAATAAGAGGCTAGAGCTAATGGGCCAAGCAGTATTTCAATGAAACAGTTTCTGTGTAATTATTTCGGGCATAAGCTAACCGGGGGCTGGAAATGCAGCCCTTGCCTCTTTCTTCAATTTTCCCCCAACAATTTGGCTGCCCAACATGGTTGACTGACTCCACGTAAAATCTGAGAGAGCTTCAAAAAGAATACAGAGTTAAACAGAGTTTTTGCTTTTTGCTAGCACAGTGCCACAGAAAAAATTTCCTCACCCAGCAGCCGCAACAGTAAAAAAGCTGCGGCGGTTTTAAAATGCCGGCTTTCTGGGCTATGCTGCTGGTGCCATCTCTGGCTCCTGTTGGAGACAGAGCATTTGATCAGGGTTTCTGACTAAATTCACTTGCTTGATGGCAGTGTGGACTGTTGTGTGCATGGAACTCTGCGCAGCTCAGAGGCACAAGTGACTCAGAGGCACAAGCGTCTCCACTATGTTGGACTGGGCAGAGCAAACAGGCAGTACCTGTATTTGACCTGAGATTGCTGCAGCTTAGATTCTTAAGAGCTTAGCATTGTAAAAGCGCAACGCAAAAGTGTTCCTGGACATTAAAAAATTACAGATTCACAATAGGACAGATTCAGACATAAAAGACCTCTAAATGTGTCACAGTGTTGGATGGCTGTACGTAGGCTTGGGTGAGAAAAGAAAAAGAGTATAGACAGTCAAAGTTAATGCTTAAAATAAAAGGGTAAAGTCTTTAAAGAGACAAACTACAGATAGTTATAGATTAAAAGAAATAAAAGTAAGCCACATAAAAATGGAAAATTCACAGAATGTCTGGATTATATATTTTGTTGTGTTTTCTTTGAATTTTTTGACTGTAAAGGAGCTAAGTACAGAGAGACGTTTCATTGTCTGGGCTGCTAAGCTAAACCAGCATGGATATTATAAGGTTATTATTACTTAAAAATTTTGGTCTAAGGTTATGATGCTTTGGAAGAGAGGTTCTTCTTTTGTTTTCACAGAGGATGAGACCCTGTGGATTTTTTCTACACCAACGTGGTTTGATAGACCACGCCCTCCTGAAAGGTCACTGTGGACACCTTCAGAAAATTACTTCACTCAACTGATGACTGAGATGAACAGGATACACCATGAAAGACCTGATTGACAGTGCCCCCATACAGCAGAAAGAAATTTGGAGAGAAGTAACTATACCCATATTCCCAAATATTGTTTCTAAATGTTCTTTAAATTTAAATTTAAAGGGGTAGATGATATAAATACAGATAATTTGCATTGGTATAGATTTTGCTTTAGTGATATAAATTTAAGGTCAATTTTGTTATATGTATCTATATTTCTGATCTGGATTAAGGTATTGTGATTGTGTAGTTCATTTTAAAATGTAATGTATAATTAGGAAATATAGGTTGTTAATTGATATAGTCAAGTTTGTAGTCATGTTAGATTTTCTATATATGCATAGATATATTTCAGATAGGCATTCTTCATATCTTTCAAAGACTACAGAATATGACATTTAATGTTTTATCCTTCTGGAGTCTTTGATGGAGTCGAAGAATGGATAGTTATAGTGATAGTATTCCATTGATATGATAAAAGATAAAATAGATCTAAATATGGTAACTGTAATTCTTGTTTGGTAACTGTTTTGTTTTATGTAATTTTACTATGTTAAAATTAAAGCCTTTCATTTTTGTTTAAACAGAAAAAGGGGAAATGGTGTAGGAGGGTCCTTCTGTATTTGGGTTGCTTTCATTGGTTAAGAAAGAAACTGCCTTGCCCTTTTGATAGGGCAGGACTTAGACAGAAGGGGAAAAGAGAACAGAGTGCTGGGAAGGGGACAGAGTCAGGGAGAGCTGCCAGCCATGAAGCTCCCAGGTCAGACATGCTGAATATTTCCTGGTAAGCCACGACTTGTGGTGACACACAGATTATTAGAAATGGGTTAAACGAATATGTGAGAGTTAGCCAATAAGAGGCTAGAGCTAATGGCCAGGCAGTGTTTCAATGAATACAGTTTCTGTGTAATTATTTCAGGCATAAGCTAACTGGGCGCCAGGAATGCAGCCCTCGCCTCTTACTACAATTGCCCCCCAACAGTCACTTATTATCAATCCTGAAAGACACAGAGCAAAAGGAATCAGGCACACCCAAGAGGAAGAGAAGGTAGGAAATAATCAAACTCAGGATTAGAATCATTAAAATATAATCAAACCCAACAATACAAAGAATTAAGGAAATCAAGAGTTGGTTCTTTGTGAAAATCAAGAAGATAGATACTTTATCCACACAAACTAAAAGACTGAGAAAAAATAATTATATTGACAAAATCTAAAAATAATTAAATTGACAAAATCAGAAACAAAGGAGGTGACCTAACAATGGATACCAAGGAAATCCAAAGAATCCTTATGTCATACTTTGAAAAGCAATTTGTAGTGATATTTTTGTTCATAATATAACAAATAAAGCTTGTCTGGTTTTTCAGCTTTTACCCCTGGATAGCTAGCTCTGAGTTTTTATTAATAAGAACAATTAGAATTCATGCTAAAACTGGTGCCCAATTTTGGGATACAAATTCACAAAAAGTCATCTTCCTGCAACTGAAAATTTGAAACATTTAAAATAAATGGACAATTTTCTCTGTAGATACAACTTATCAAAGTTAATACAAGATCACAAAAACAATTTAAGTATACTTATAACCCCAAGGAAACAGTAAACTGAGAAGTAACTAAAAGTAACCCTAACCCTGCTCAATCCACAGACAAAAAGAGGCTAAGTAAGAAGGACCACTCAGTGGGGGAAATATCTCGCTGTGAGGGGAAAATAGAATAGACATCTCTGTTAGACTGATGAAGTAATCTGGATGGGGTCAGTATAGCAACAGAAAGCAGGTGGGAGAGGATTGAAAGAAACAGTACTTGCCGAGACAACTAGAACCTGGGACATTTCTGGGATGAGCTAGAAACCAAGTGCATTGATAACTCCCAGGAATCTATGAGGCTATGAGAGAGGGTAATTCTAATACTTCTAGCAAGGGGAGATACAATGCCTCAATATTCACTCTCCTGCAACCAGGAAAGACCTCCTGTAGAGGCATTATGCTGTCAAACCAGCCATAAAATTTTGACCTAGAGTTTGACCTGCCTACATGATATTCTGGAGATAAAGTGGTACAGATATTTTGAGAGTGCCCAACCAAAAACTAGCCACGTTTGAGGCTGATACCATGAGAAAGAGATCACCCCTGATGGTCCAGACCCAGAGGCAGGATAACCCAGGGACCAAGGATAAAACCAAACACACGTCTGGCCAAAAATTCCTTGAAATGATTCCTAATGATATTCTGGTATACTCAAAGATTTGTGCCTAGCACAACTGTCATCAGAGAGGCTTCACTTAGCAACTCATGGAAACAGTTGCAGAGACTAATATCCAAAAATTAGGCAGAACTAGGGAGACCCTGTGGAAGATTGGGACGAAGGAATATTGGAGCCAGAGGGATCAAAAACACCTACAGAAAACTCATAGAATTATCCAAGCTGGGCTCACAGGGTCTCACAGAAACTGAAATGACAAGTAGAGTGCCTGCACAGAACTGCTCTAGGTCCTATGCATATATATTACAATTGTGTAACTTGATCTTCTTGTGGGACACCTAAAAATGTAAGCAGGGGCTGTCTCTGACTCTGTAGCATCCTTTTGGGACCCCATTCCTCCTTCTAGATTGCCTTGTCCAGCCATAATATAAGAGAAATTGATTAGTTTTACTGTAACTTGCTATAGTATGGCTGGATGATATTCATGGGAGATAAGCCTTTTTCTGAAGAAGAAAAAAAAAGAAGGGAAAGAGGGGATGGGGGAGTGAAGAGAAAAAGGGGGGAAGGAATGGGAGGGATGAAAGAGGGGAAATGGAGGTTGAAATGCAAAAACAGAACATAAATAAACAATACCACCAAAATTGAACTCTGATTATAGTTAGTATATCAAGAGAATTATAAACATATGTTCATAACTTCTAGTTTAGTTACCATTTGAATTTTCCTTGTAATGGTACACAA
This sequence comes from Ondatra zibethicus, assembly GCA_004026605.1. Classification (NCBI taxonomy): domain Eukaryota; kingdom Metazoa; phylum Chordata; class Mammalia; order Rodentia; family Cricetidae; genus Ondatra; species Ondatra zibethicus. The sequence continues at coordinate 9,015 of PVIU01020107.1, forward strand.
GATTTTCTTAGGATGTATCATAATTACTAGGTACATATACTGCAAGAAGATTATAACATATGTTGGACAGAATAATATGTTTAATTAAGTTAAAGGATAGTACATATTTGATATTCATTCCATAGGAACAAAAATTAATGGTAATATACTGTATTTAGACAATATAATTTTCTAAATTATTTTATTACTATTTAAGTTCATTGAATCATGGATTCTATTGTAATTATTAGTTAAAGAATCATTTTGAGGATAGGATTACAAACAAAATTACAAGAATCTATTTTGCAATTGAATAGTTATTTAATATTTAATATTAAAACTAAATATTCATTTAATTGGTAAAATAAATATATTTGCTAATATTTATTCATTTCAAAGCATATCATGTAAATATATACATATCACACACAGGCACAGACTTATACACAGAAACACACACATATATGTATATGTATATATATATGGCTTTTTTAGAAAGGCATTATGCACACAGGCAGAACTAAGTGTACTCATTTGATTGGAAGAGATCCCATGGAGATGGAATGGAAATGTGGTGGGGGAGATATAGACAAAATTGGAAGGGAAGTAATGGGCTTATCTTGATAAAATCACAGTATATACAGGTATGAATTTCTCAATTAAATTTTTTGTTAACTAACAAGAAAATTATTTCATGTTATTAAGCCTGAAACCTGAAAATAATATATCTTACATCGGAAAAATAATGCTGCATATTTTATTAAGATAAATGATGGAAGGAAAGCTAGATAAATTATAAGTGTAAAAACTAGTAGACTCGCGGCACTACCTCTGAGAAGAGAACAGCCAACAATAAATTTCGGTCTTGTGAAAGCTGAGAGATGAACTAAATGAAAGTAGATTTCTGATTATTTAATTTGCATTGTCAAACCACTATTTATAATATAATTTCATTTTATTTGTATTTATTTAACTCTCACTATTAAATTATGCCACAGATTATCTATATTTTATTTTTCTATTTAAATAATTCATGTAAGAGATATATTCAGACTAAAATGAAAAAGAGCATTATTAAACATAAGCCTCCAATACAAAATATGAGTAATAAAAATGATATGAAGTGTTCTGCTTTAGGGGAAATGCATAATATATCTAGAGTCTTATAAATACTCTCAAACTAAGATAAATCTATTTTATAAACTGCCAGTAAAATATGGACAGTTTGTATTTTTATCAAAAGTTAAGCACAGGCCTGGAGGTAATGGTACATGGTTTTAATCCCAGAACACAGGACACAGAAGTAGGCAAATCTCTGTGAGTTCAAGCCCACCATGGTCTACAGAGTAAGTTCCAGGGTAGCCAGAGCTAAACAGAAACTGTGTCTCAGAAAAAATAAATAAATAAATAATAAAAATGTATTGATTTGAAAATAGAATCAGTAGCAGCCTCAACCATTTGTGAGCCACAGTTAAAAAAAATAGTTATCTTCTCACAACCATATTATACTCATCAAGTTCTAAGTTGCTCACCAGAGTTCAGTTTTTAGATTTTAAAAGCTTACCCAGGCGACTAACTAGAGGCAATTATTTCTGCCTTATTGTAACACTTGTGAAAAAAAATTCAGAAATGATAGCAACCCTCCCCAAATGCATTTTACCTAAAGGGAAAAAGAGAAACCTAGATTCCACCAGTACTTCATCAGATATAAGCTAATTTAAAATGATTTTAAACACATACTCTAATATCTGGTGTGTTTTTCAGAGCAGTAGTTAATATATCGATAATCCTTCACTTATCAAATGAATGTTTCTATTTGATAAGCATTTAATTCTGTATATTGGATTAATCTATTGATCTCCACGTATAACAATTTCTTAAGTATATAATACTAATAAGAGAAATATTGATTTGTTTAGTCTGAGATGTAGTCTGGATGTCAAGTTTCTCAAATCATCCTCCAATTCATTCAGTTGAGTCACAAGACTTAATATTTATTGGTGGAAATTATTTTCATAAACACTGTATATTTTAAAAATTTATAGATTTCCTCTATAGTATCTCAGTGTATAGTTTTATAATTATTGTAATAATGGTTAATACTATTTCATTTTGATTTTCTGCTTTCTTGACCATTTCTGAGCATGAGTCATATATATGCACGTGTGTATATAATGTATATATATGTATCAATACCCACACCTATATTCTCTATGCTCATTTGTAAAATGATAATGAGGATTTTATTATTTCATGATAAAAAGAGGCAGAAAAATACTAATATTGTAGTTACTTTCTTGATTAGTCATTTTATAATTTACTAAAGAATGCTGTAATGAATACATTTATTTAAATGGTTAAACAACTAAGGATTACAAAACCTGTAGTTAAGATGCACTGTGCTTTAGAAGAAACAATTTAAATCTCAAGAGGAAAATCAATTATAAATAAGTTTGAATTTCATTTAAAATACCATAATACTGAAAGAAATTGCACACAGTGTCTAGGAGAATGGAAAGAATGTCCTAACTTTTGTGGATTAACTTTATGTACTATAAATTGAAATAATATTTAAATATTTGAAGTGGAATAGAACAGAAAGAATTTCTGATGCACTCCATCTTATATATAGTCGATGGATATTTCAATTTCATATAAATCCAAATGCATTTATACAGATATAGAAATTGGAGGTTGCTATTTATCAAGTAATTTATAAGATGACTCCTGTTTTTAGTATAACATTTGTTGGGAGGGTTATTCCTCCACCATGACATTAGCTTAATTCTCTGGTCAAAACTCAATTGCCTGCAAATGTCAGTATTTCTTTGTTAACTATCATTTCTCCTCCATTAACTGCTTTGCTTTATGTCACTCAAAGTTTCATGATATTAGGTTTCAGTTCTAGGTATGTGAAAAGTCCAGTTTTTCTTCTTTATTTTCAAGAACATTTGCATTATTCTAGGTCATTTTGTTTCTCTTATAAATTCTAAAATAAGCTTCTCTGATGTAAGAAGCCAGTGAAAATTTTTGACAAGCTTTGCAATAAATAAATTGTAGGCAGAAATTTCCTTCTAGTCAGAGGAAATGTTGCTGTTTGCAGCAAAACACACAGAGGCTTATATTAATTATAAACTGGTTGGCCTATTAGCTCGGGCTTATTACTAGCTAGCTCTTAGAACTTAAATTAACCCATAATTCTTCATGTGACTTGGTACCCTACTCAGTTAGGCATTCTCATCTGGCTTCCTATCCATCTGGCTTGTGAATACAGACTGAGCCTTTCCTCTTCCCAGAATTTTCCTAGTCTGGTTACCCCACCTATACTTCCTGCCTGGCTACTGGCCAATATACATTTTATTAAATCAATATGAGTGACAAATCTTTGCAGGATACAATATTTTTCTTTTGAAAACAAGAAGTCCGAATGTAATCACCTTTGGTTAGCTTGTTTCATGACTGCTTTTCATATCAACTTATAACCAACACTCTAAATAAATACAAATATCCATAATCCATATTTTGGGATGGTGAGTGTAGTTTTCTAGGCTATTTCTGCTGATTTGTGGCACTGATAATCTTATGGGGACCCAAAGAAAATTTAGGAGTATGGTCACGTTCTGACTGGCATATTCTTTGAGGCTGGATCATCTCAGACAGCAGTCTTGAGGGTGTTCTTGATGTACAACTCAGAGAAAACTGCAACAGAGGTGCTCTGTAACATTGGATCATCTGGGCTTTCCATTCCCTTTGGAAATTTTTCAGGGGCCTTTCTGATCAAACTTTATTTTTCTTAACCCAGAATAAATCCACAGCTGATCAAACCTTATTTTTCTTAACAAGAATGAATCCACAGACTCTGATTTTCTGTGGAAACAAAATCAATTCCTCTTCTCCAAAATAGCATATCATTTGACTTAAATTTTGAAGTCAAGGCATTTTCAAATTATATTGGTAAGTTTAATCCTCAAACATTTATAATCAAATATCTTTTAGCAGCTGTTGCTCCTTCATTAGCAGACAAACAATTCAAAGGCACCATAATAACATATAGTATCTAGACTCTCTTTGTATTTCCTATCTGTATGTGACTCTTTTTAAAAAAAAAACTTTATTTCTTTTATTTTTATTTTTAATTTTGTTTGGAGACAGGGTTTCTCTGTGTTCTTTGGCTGTCCTGGATGTCACTCTATAGACCAGGTGGGCCTGAAATTCAGAGAGCCACCTGCGTCTTCCTCCCAAGTGCTGGGATTAAAGCTGTGTGCCAACACACCTGACTATATTTCTTTTTATAAAGACATTCTCATCTTTTTTTTCCTCTCCCAAGGCTACATATTTTTAAACACATTATAAACCATTCAGAAGTTTTTTTTTCTGTCTGAATCTGTCTTTTTCGTATATCTTTAATGTTTTCTGATCATATGACTCTTTAATTTGCTAATTGATATTACTAGGATTATAGCCATGTTTATGACAGCTGGATCTACCCCATTCCATGGCTTCATGAGAGTCTAGCTTCATGGCAGAGGTATTGGCAAGAGCTACATTTTATTTTTATCATAATTTTGTGGAGTTGTTAGGTCCATGGCACCAATAGGAAGCCTGATGCCAACTGTTCATAAACACCATTTAAGTGTTTGGTGACAGAGCCTCTTAAAAGAGCTGCATAGTTTTTCCTGCAAATGCTGAGTCAGGAAGCCTCTTTTATTGGAGCCGTGCCTCTGCTTGCTTCTAGAAAACAGAGCCCACCTCAGAAATTGCTTCTCCCAAAAAAGTCATTCTTAACTCTGTTCCTTTATGTCTAGAATCACTTCCCAAGCTCTTTCAGGTTTTATGTGGATGTAGTTGCCCCACATTGGCACTATTTTCAGATGGAAGTTTCTCTTCTGCCTGGTCCCACAAGCATTCAGTCCCAACAAAACACACAGGGGCTTATATTAATTATAAACTGGTTGTCCTATTACCACAGGGTTATTATTAACTATCTCTTACAACTTAAATTAACCCATAATTCTTATCTATATATAGCCATGTGGCTTTGTACATTGGTCATTCTCATCTTATTTCTTTTTTGTCTGGCTAGTGACTGCAGACTGAGCCTTTCCTCTTCCAAGAATTCTTCTAGTCTGGTCATCCCACCCAAATTTCCAACCTGACTATTGGCCAATCAATGTTTTATTAAATCAATATAAGTAACAAATCTTTACATATCACAAGAGAATTATCTTACAGCAATAAGTAGGTCAATTATGGGAGTGACTTGGTGTAAGCAAGTAAAATTAGCATGTGCTTAAACATTTTTAACTATATACTTTACTTGTATTTAGATATTGACCATGTTGAAGATTTTAGCAACTACATGGGGTCAAAATGTTTTTATTACTTTGCAGAAAGTACCACTTAAATGATGATACACCACTTCCCTACTTGATCATGTAGTAACCCCTCATCTGTTTTTGATCTTTCCTTATGATCCTATTATGTGCACATCATAAAAGTTGTCAGAAAAGGATGCTAATGTATCTCAGTTCCAGAACATTTGCCCTTTATCTTTAATGCCCTAAAATTAATAAGAAACTTTGAAAACCAATTAAATTGACTGAGTTTGTATGATAATTTCAATCGTATCTCCATTTGTTCATTTTGAACATTTAAAAGTTCATATAATCTGTAACATGTGATAGTATTTCTTTTTTGAGGAAAAGCTCTCATTTTATAGTCAGGACTGGTCTGGCTAACTTTCTCTGTAGACTAGACTGTCATTGAACCTACAGAGATTTGCCTACCTCTGTCTCCATAGATTAAAGGTGTGCATTGCCAAATGGGACATTAATACTTTATTTTTGTTTTTGAGTAATATTTAATTTTTGTATATACATTCCATAATTAATTTTAATTAGTTTTTATGTTGTTCACTTTACATTTAAATGATATTTCTACTCATTTCTGGGGCATAGTACTATAACTTGGAACACATTTGAAGTCTGTAATGGTCAAATTAGGATAATTAGCATTGATGTTTCTTTAACATTGTTATTGTTATTTATGATTAGAGGCTTCAATTTCATTTTGTGTGATTAATAAGAAATGCATCTTTCTCTATATCTACTTTTCCTAGCCAATAATGAACTTCCTTATTATTCTATAGTGACATTGGAATCAACCACTTTACCATTCATTAATAAGGGAGATCTTAAATAGAAATAGAAATTTGTCTATTTCTGCCTGGCTTATTTTGATTACAATATCATTTTTGGGTATCATTCATGTTTTCTCAAGTAGGTAGATGATGTATTTGAGGGCTGAAAGATACTTTATGTTTATAACACTCTAGAAATTCATACATTTATGAAATATCAATTGATCCCATGCTATGGGCTTCATAAAATTTATATTTTTCAAGCTAAAATAAATATGAGCACAAGTTTATATTTTGATGCAATTATTTCATGATCTTAAAATGGATACTAAGGAGTTGGATTGGATATGAATAATTTTTGCTCAATTTTCTCTTTGTGCATATCCCTAACAGTTCCATTATGCTGCTCCAACTTATATGTCATTTTAAGAGTCATAATTTCATTTTTCTAACATTTAAAAATTAATAATTTTTTTCTATTTATATTATAGAATGGGTTTAGAATTTCTCAAACTGAGAATGGTCATAATCTCTTCAGTTAAAATGTTAACTAGCTAATATTATATATGTACTATGAATTGTATTTGGGAAATGCTTGGCTTATCAACTTCAATTTGCAGAAACTACAGCAGTATTTTTAAATAGATAATTCCAAAAAGTTAGTGTGATGTGCATAAAAAATTTCATCAACTTATTTGTACATTTTGATGAACTATTATATTATTTTATTTAATCTCTATAACTTGAAGCATCATTTAGCTGTTATACAGATAAAACTTATTACATTAAGATGATCTCTTGAATTACTGCCTTTTTGAAATATGCTTTAATTTTTTCATAGACAATTAAAAGTTTCTTCTTGCATATGTTTGACTTTATAGCCAAAGGCCACTTTGTAATAAAATGTTTTGGATGTATTTTCACTGAAAATATTTAGAAATTTAGTTTAAAGACTGTTTGTCACTCAGCTAAAACTGTAGCATGTTTGCTCATGCTGATCATGAGAGTTATGCTCCCTAAGTGTCTGTGTGGTATTTGGCATTACTTGTGCAACAGTTGCACCTGAAAAGATGGGGGCACACCATAAATCCCAGAACTAAGGATACAGAGGAAGGTGGTTCTCTATCAGTTTGAGGGCAGCCTCGTGTACAAAGATTGAGGACTGCCAAGGTTTCTAGTCTGTCTCAAAAAAAAGTGTTAATTTGTGTCTACATCCAGAGTAAATTTCTAAAAAGAAAATATTTATGGATATTTTGGCTACTCCTTTTTGGTACTAATATTCAGAATCTATAATGTATTTTTGTTGAATAAATGAAATATGTGAAGCTCCCTCAAGAACTCAGAAAGAAATATCACATAGAAACAAGTTTTATAAATGGAATAAACAATTTCTTTTCAATTTTTCATGCCTCTTCCTGGCTATCCTTAATTATTACCAGCATTCAGACACTGTGTAGATTTCATTTGGAGTCTCACAAGGAGCCATTTTTCACTTCCCAGGAAACCTTGCCATTTCAGTAGAAAAATGCCTTTTTTTCCAAGCAAATATAACCTGATTAGTCTAACTATAAATATGACAAATATAGATGACTGTTGATCTACAGTTCTTAATACCTAAGACAATAAATAGCTGTGCAATAATTGAGGACAATTACCCTCCAAATGTAAACAATGTACAAGTATATATTGCAATGTGGTAAAAATATATATCAATACATAAACAATTTATAAGTATCTTAATCAGAGGTAGAAATATACACTGAAATATGGTAAATATATATATATCAATACAATATATATATCGATACATAAAAATGTTTTAAACAGAGGTAGAAGCATGCATGCATACAATATTCAATATAATTTAACTTTGTATCCATATACAAGAATCTATGCCAATGTAATTATCTATAAACAATAACTCACAAATACCAATCTATTATCCCATCATTCCCTTTTTTTCCAGAAAGATCCCTGATCCTATAAAATTCCTCCCCCAACCCTCAACCATATACAAATTATAATCAACCCCTAAATAATGTCCCTAAACCCGAGGACAAACTGTGTTGGGAGAGGGGACGTCATCCTCTAGAATTACTTCCAGCTGTCATGGGGGCGATATTCTTCCTAGGGGATCTGTGAAAGTAAAATGATGGTTACATTTCAAGATCTGGTAAAATGCTAGGTAAAATTCCAAATAGTCTCTGAGTATTTTGTGGAGGTCTGTCCAGAATGTTGTAGAAGATGTGCACCATTTCAGCTAACCAAGTTGGAACCATCTTGTGCAGCTGGTACCCAAAACAGGTCTTATAGTAGTGTTATCAGTATCAGGACGCCATATCAGCCAGGTAGAGTTGTTGTTATAGGGCCTCATCTTCTTCCTGGAAACTTCAAAGGTAACTGCAGGAAAAATTCATTGTGGAAAACTTAAACTTTATTTACAGTAGCATATATTCAATGAAAGGCATGATAAAGACAAAAATAGATATGAAGAAAAGCAAATATGTTTTCTAAATTCATTTTTCTTTCTGTCCCATATCATGGCTGTTGACATGAGAAAGAAACTCCAGAAACTCTGGGTTTTTCCTCTTAACAACAGGCTTGGAAGTAGAGAGGGACTGAGCCAGACTCCAATTCCAAAAACAGCTCTATAAAATTAGAAATATAACTGTATATCTTAGATTTTTATACTTACTAAACCTATTTGGTTTTCTTGATAGTCACTATTGGGTAGTTATTTTTCCAACTGTCAGTATTCAAACATTCAGGGTTCCTTGAATTTTTCAAAGATGAGTGTTTTCCTGTAGGGATAAGAACAGAACCCTGCTCCCATCCTATATGTTTTACTTACCAAGGCTGCCTTGTGGCACAGGGACAACACTTCTTCACCATAAAGAGCTTGGACCTGTGGATCAGCATACCCTCCTATGCCAAGAATTTGATCCTGTGAAACTTCCACACCTTTTGCTCTTCCTTGCTGTTCCATATGTTTGGATTCTTCTCTGAAATAAACTCCAAACATCAAGAAAGTTCCATCTCCTAACACCACTGATGTTAACTGTGAGAAATTATGGGGAAGCCCTGACATTAAAAGCCCAAGTCCTTATCATTTCCTTAACAAATGTAGAGTGCAAGCCATAATTAATGACAGCTTGCTTAATTTACTTTAGGTCATTCATTACTACTGGCGTCCATATAGCTTCTTTGACTCCTTTTGAGCCTTTAGAAGTTGACACTTTGTCAGAATAAATTGCAGGGTATGTCGCTAAAACCCTGGGTAAACCAGTTCTGACAGTTGGTGGTGGCATTGTATCCTGCCTTTGTGTCTTCTCACCCAGTTCATTAGCTCCAATAATTTCCTCAATCATTTCAAATCTCTTAATCATTGTCTCACGTAAGGTCTGAATCTCCTGACCTGCAAAGTTTTCTAGTGATTTCCCTATGGCATCAATATTCTGGTTCCCATTCTGCACCTGTGATTCCAAGGTCTTAATGTTTCCTTCCAAAGATAACATCTCCTCCTTGAACTTCCCCCGGGTATCATGTAAGTTGCCATCCTGGAGGTATATTCTGTCTGTTACCTGATCAAATCTCTGGGATAACTTCTGAAAGTCAGATTCAACAGCCTGGACCTTCTCAGGTAAGTTCCTAGTACCCTTAGATATGGAGTCAATTTTGCTTATCATCGTATTAATCCTATCAATTAATGCCATGTACTTCCATAATGATATAATATGGAAAAGAAAACTGAGACCTAATAACCAGTAAATTGAGGTACCTCCAAGTTCTTAGAGGCCTTGTGTGATTTCAGCAAAATCAGCGCTAGACTCCCATCAAAAATGACCTGCCATTTTACCTGTTAACCAGCAGATGATGTTGTTGCCAAGTCACAACCAGAATGAATGGAAAGGTGTCATGATAGATCCTGTGGTACTCCAGAGGTTACAATGTACACAGAGGAAGAAAACCCAGAGTCCAGGCACAAAGAACAAAAATCCAAAGAGCATCCAGTGGCTGATAAACAGAACAGCTCACCCCAGGCGCCCAACCTGCTCCAACCTGATGCAGGGGGTCGTGACACAGCTGCTGTGAGAATGGCCTACTGTGTGCTCAGTGTCCCTATGCTGCTGCCATTGGGACAAAGGGTCACAGTGCAAATGCAAACACTGAGGCGGGGATTTCAAACAGCGTTTCCACCGGATGTGGCAATGGCTTGTGCTCTGACTCACTCTGCCCAAGTGCCGAGCTTCCAATGGGGGATTTAAAACCCACTCAGAAAAGATCAAGCCAGGAGGGCAGAGACTGTCCAGGCCTGTGGATCCCGGGAGGCGTGGAGTTTTTAACTGCTGACTCCATGTACAGGCTGTGGTTGGGGGAGGGCTCTTGCCAAACTGAGCTGGTGGCAAGAAGCTGAGCCAGCGGCAGGCAGCCGAGCCAGGGAATGGGGGTGGGGGTAGGGGGTGGTTAAAAGGGGTTATTTATTGGAGAGGAAAAAACTTACAGATCAATGTCCCAAACCATAGTCCTCTAGTCACAAACAGGAAACAGAGAGTCTAGCAGTCTGAATGGGAGCCAAAAGCAAGAGAGTGAGCGAAGGGCTGCCACCGCTTTTTAAAATGAAAGAGACCACTCCCCAGTGGGCTGGTATCTTAAAGGCTATTGGCTGAAGGAGCTGAAGGAGCGACCACAGCAATTCCTTTTAGAATTAACTGAAAAATAGTAATGATATTAGATGTAAATAAATGAGGAAAGATGGAATTATTCTATTCTCCCTTTTTCTAATTATACATGTTCTTTTAAGAAAGTTAGGGTTACTATTGTTTTGATGAAACTCCGTGTCTAAAAAAAGTTAGGATAGGAAAGAATTAATTTTGTTCATAGTTTCATATTACATTTTAATATCAAAGGAAGTCGGGGAAAAACTCACACAGTAACCTGGGGGCATGAACTGATGCAGAGGGCACAGAGAATTGTTGCTTATTGGTTTGATTCTCATGGTTTGCTCAACCTGCTTTAAATAAAATCCACGACTTTCATCCCAGGGATAGCACCATCCATAATAGGCTGGGTCCTCCCTCATACATCACTAGTTAAGAAAATATGCCCTATAGACTTCCCTACATGTCAATATCAAGGAGACATTCTCTCAATTGACCCTAGGTTGCATCAAGTTCACAGAAAACTGGCCATTATACTTTCCAAGGAGTAACTTCTTTTGAACATTATTTCTACTAAGGTGCCAATCTTTAATTTAAATATCCTACATTCATGGTGGTAGATCATAATTGCCAGGCATAGATACAGCACTCTAATGTCACTTCTCTCACTTAGGTATTTTAGTGCCCTATACCAAAAGTGGCAATTTCATCCAGATAGTTATAATTCCCATGTGATGTTCCAATTTTGCCTTTGTATTTTCATGTCCAATAATAAAATATTTACATATTTACTATTGTTTTATTCAATGAGGGCTATTGATTATTGACTAAAATATTATAGTTAGTGAACTAATAATTGTAATAGATCTACATATCATTTTATTTCTTTGTTCTTACACAAATCCTTAGAAATATACATTTTGGTTTTTAATCAGAATATACTTTAAAATGTTTTTACAAAGTTTCACAATTATATTTAGTTTCCACCTACACATAAAATGGGTTAACTGCACTAATACTCATACACCTCAAATATTTACTTACTGCAGAAATGTGATGACTCCTTCTATAGTGATGTATTCACTGTACATTGATTATACATTTATATTAAAATGCATATTCAAGATAAGTTACATTATAAAATACCATTTATATCTACTTCATTGAACCAAATTCAAGAAACAAGCATAGATAAATGCAGACATTGCATGAAGTGGTAACTATTCATCTCCAGTCATACCTAAGAATTATTGTTAAGCACCATTAATGAAATATATGACTGTTGATATATTTTGATGATATTTAAGTAATTCCTCTGCCATCATTGAGAATTTATTTTCCCATAGTACATGTATACTTCCATATCAATTAGTTAAACAGTAAGTAAGTAATAATCTCAGTAATTACAAATTTCGGTAATGTTAGATGATAATGATAATTACTACATGGTTTTGATAACTGATTTGCTTAGTAAAGTTTTACGGATTTTTTCCTTCAGAATTAATTTTGTCATGATATAATATGGTGGACTTTTGATAGGACAAATTTAAATTTTGATTTACTGTAGGAATGAAGTACTATACTTTGAGTAGTTATAAAGTGTCATTGATTTTTGCTGCATGAAGATTGGACAGACTCTATTCTGGGGTTTCATTTTCATCAAAAAACCTTTACAATGGACTTAGATGTAATTATATAATTAAAAGCATCTTCAAGAGAAAGAAAAGTATTAGAAAACAGTGTTTAACAATGTTGTTAAACATAATCATGTCATATAATTTAGTGTTTTTTGTCAACTTAACTCTAGCTAGAGTAATTATGAAAGAGGGAATCTCAACTAAAAATGTCTTCAGAAACTTGGTCTGTGGGCATATCAATGAAGGTTTTCTTGAATTATTGATGTGGGAAAGTATAGCTTACTATGATCGGTTTTGTTCCCACATATTCACCAGTGGTCTCTGCTTCAGTTCCTGCCTTCATTTCCAACTTTACAGCTGGTTTACCTTCAGGATGGACGGTAAAACTTAAGATAAAATTACCTCCTTCCTCTCTAAGTTACCTCTGGTGATAGTTTTATCAGAGCAATAGTGTGCAAACCAGGACAAGAACCATATTGCAAAGTATTTTAAATATTCTTTTTATTCTCAGTTGTAACAGGTCTTTCAATTTGTTTATTTGTAAAATATTGCAATTAAAAAGGAAAACTAAAAATAGCAATGACAATCTAGGAAATCAGCCCAAATACATGAAGCTAAGCAGCACAAAGGTATACATTTCAAAGTGATTAGTCATTGAATGTACTTATTTGTGAATATAAGATTCACTTTCTGTCACCTAGAACTATAAGGTCTTATGATATTTAGAAGAGAAATGTTCAAAATATCCCAGGTTTACTAACTAAATAGTACAACAGTGACTTTTTTTACTTTTGTAATATACTATTTCTGGAAAGTGAATTTATTGTTCCATCAATGACTGTGAAAATTTTCTTCATGTCTGGTCATAAAATCACTGCAGGATGTGTTGGGCTTCAATTACTGAAATCTGATGTTTGTTCAACTGGAACATATCGAGAAGTTCAAAATTGATAAGATCCCTCCTCCTGAGTAAAATATTTTAAAAGAATATAAAGATAAAAGAAGAATGGATTTAGGTTAATCTAGTATAAAATGTTACATAAATTTTCATAAACATTAACTATGATAAAGGACAATGGTGATCAAAAAAACTGAAGGGATTTGTTCTCTCTAATGCACTTTTTTTTTCTTCAGGGAAATAATAACAAAACTGTGTTTGTGTTTCCCCACAATAACTAATATTTATGGCATACTGAGATTTCCTCACTCTGATCTTTGTCTTTGACCAGACACAGTAAGTGAGGAAGATAAAGTAGAAAAATGATAACCAACAGTATTCTGAATAACATATTTTTTCATAAATGAAGTTTGAAAAGAAAAGGTATAATTTATAGAGACCCTAGCATTAAGTTTATTCTCCATGACTTTGGAGCATTAGGCAGTAAAAAGAATCCAACATGAAATCTTAAGCCTCCATTCTTCACAAGGAACTAGTTGTAATTTTGACATATCACTGTTATGAATTCATTTATCTCCCAACTTATATCTGAAATACACTTCAGTTTCTTAAATGATAATGATATTAGACTTTCAACATTCTGTCAAAATGGAATCAACTCTATCTTCTTGATAATTATTTTGATCATGATGTTTATCACAGTAATAGCTGAGAGAAGATACTTATCTATTTACTATTCTTTGTTGTTTTTCTCCTTTACCACAAAAGACAAAGTAAAAATTTTAAAAGCAACTTTTGAGTGCTCTTAAACAATTAAAGGACATTAGACAGGTTTTGGAGATACAGCTTTTCTGTTTAGCTCAAAATGGCCCAGAATTGTACCACTTTAGTTATGTCATACAGTGTTCACCACCACACCTGGCTCAATATAACAAAAATATGTGAAATTCAGAAAGCCTGAGGAGGCAAATGGACTTTATGTGATCAATGCATGCTATATGTGTGTTGACAAGCCATACAGAGCCCTGTTAACAGGTATAATATATATGCTGAGGAAAAATAAAATATATTGTTTAAAAAAGCAAAATTATGAGCAAAACTGAGTTTTATTCTTTTTATATCTGTACCTGAAACTATTCTTCATTGTAGAGTATGTTTATGTGGTTTTGCATCAAAAAACTCACATTCTTTTCACAATTTCATTTATATTCTGTGTATTCCCATCATATATATATATATATATATATATATATATATTAAAAAGACAAATAAAGGTATACTTCAATCACTATGATTAAAGTTCTTTATAGTAATTTGATGTTAAGTTTCCAATTTTTTACAAATGAACTGATGTACACAGCATTCTGTACTTAAGAAAATTGCATTCACACACACACACACACACACACACACACACACACACACACACAGTTGAAAGTTTTTAAGAACCAAAGGGTTTTATGGGTTTAGTGAAAACAGTTTTGTGCATTGCTTTCTCTGAATATAAGGAATGTTTTTCAATTTAAAACTGCTTGTCATCTTTTCTTAGATCATATTAGTTGTTCAAAATAATGAGATTCTCTATAACATTTTCAAAACTCTTCTGCCTCATTCATCTCAGTGTTAGTATACACTGTGTACACCATGACAAGACATCTGAAAAACATTAATAATTACATTAATAAGCAGATAAATGTGCAAAATAAAGAATTTAAATTAAGCAAATCAATTGGCCTAAAATTGTCACACATAAAAATCTCCTAACTTAATGTTCTAGCTTTTTTTTGTTACAGAAAATAAGGAGCTATAAAATATTAACATAAAACTGATTGATTCATTATAACACGGTTATTTTCAAGAATAGATATAAATATTAAGGAATATAATCTATGATGAAATAAATGTCATAAACAAAAATAGAATTTCCAAAGATGTTATGAAGTGAAAATGTCTTCAGAAATTTTATGAATATGGAATAAAATGGATAGTTTTTCAGAAATACTAATATTAGTTATATTATTAAAACAGCATTATCTCATTGTAGCACAAAGAAAATAAAGTAAAAGTAGTTTCATGATGCAATTTCTTTTTGTACAATAGGTAAACCTTGACCGCACACTAGACAAGAAGATCTTCTTGGGCAGAAAGTTCACTTGGTTTTTATTTTAATGCACATAGTGACTGTATTCCCCCCTCCCCATTGGATGGAGTCCCACCTAACAATCTTTCAAGTTTGACTAGTTTTTAAATTATCTGCACAAAGGAAATAAAAGAAATGGTGAAAGGTTTAGCAGCTTCTTGAAATCAAATTCTGAAAATAATTGGTGAATCAGGAAAGTAAAAAAAAATGTTTTCACAATTTGGGGAGACTTTAAAATTTACAAAAATTTTATAAAATACGGTAGATTTCAAAAGTCTTTACATGTTGGTGCGGGAGAATTGTCTGTATTCTGTCAATCATGGTTTAAATAAATGTGGATTGGCCATTAGCCAGGATGTATAGGTGGGACAACCAGACAGGAAGTAGAGGCAGAACAAGGAGAATAGGAGAATTCTGGGAAGCAGGAAGCTCTCTCAGCACTCCTACCTAGACCACCGAAGAAGCAGGATGTGACCTGCCCTGCTGAGAAAGGTACTGAGCCATGTGGCTAACATAGATAGGAATAATGGGTTAATATAACCTACAAGAGCTAATAAGAAGCCTGAGATAATGGGCCAATCAGTTTATAATTAATGCAGAATCTTTGTGTGATTTTCTCTGGGACCTAATGACTGTGGGACCTGGTGGGAGGACAGAAACCAACCAGGCCCCTTGTGTTACAACATGTGGGCTAGATTTATAAAATATTACCCATTTGTAGTTTAAATACAATTGATAGGAAAATAAATTCTTTTAACTATGAGAAGTAGGAAATTTTAAGAAACTAATCATTATACAAATGTGGTGGCACATGCCTTTAATTCCAGCATTTGGCAGGCAGAGTCAGGCAGAACTCTGAGTTTGAGGCCAGTGTCTAAAAGAGGGAGTTCAGGACAGTCTCCAAAGCTATGGATGAACTATGTCTAAAAAGAAAGAAAGAAAGAAAGAAAGAAAGAAAGAAAGAAAGAAAGAAAGAAAGAAAGGAAGAAAGAAAGAAAATAATCATTATACAAAAACAAACAAATAGATATCAATGGATAGTCAATTCTGAAACTGACTATGAATAGATATTGGAATATTTAAAATTTTCACAGAAAGACAAAAGAAAAAATACACCTCCAATAATGGAATGCCTTAGTTATTTGTCTATTGTTGTGACACCATGATCAAGAAGACAAAGAATTCAATTTTGGGATCTACAGATCTAGAGGGTTAGATTCAATGACTATCATGGTAGGTAGCATGGCAGATAGCAGCAGGCAGTCATCACTGGAGGAGTATCTGAGAGCTCACAGGAGAGAGAGAGAGAGAGAGAGAGAGAGAGAGAGAGAGAGAGAGAGAGAGAGAACAGGACAGACAGACATAAGAATTGAATCCATTATAGTACAGATCTAATAAATGCAAGTGTTACTGAAGGAGCAAGGATTCTTTTCAATTATCCCGTGCAACTTTGCTTTTGGCAGCAAATGCTGTCATGTATAACATTAAATGATTATGAAAAACATTTAAAATATTATTTATTGTATTTTATTCTTATACTGTATTTGTTACCAGTTGAAATGCAACTAGATAAAAAACACACAGCTAAAATAAATACAGAATTCAATTTGAAAACACTACTAATGATCTCATTTTTTTATTCCAGTAATAAATCTTGGCTCAAATTCTCATTCCAAGGCCAGAAATATAAAAAAAACCAAGTTCATTATATATAAAGTATACAGAATTTCTGCATTTCTGAAGGTTCAGAAAATGATAAAATTATTAAGATATTTAAAAATGCTACAATGTGTGGGTTTGAGGATTTTTGAATTTCAAAAATAAAAGAAATTACACCCAGGAATGTAGAAGCTGCAAGTGAAAGTAGTTAACAAAAATTAGGAAATTAAATTATTATTACATGGAAAAGCAAAAAACCAAAAGCAAATATTTAAATGGGGTTTCCAGGGTCATACATTCATGAAAAAGAAACTTCTCTCTCTATTGTTTTCATTCCACAGTAAAAATAATTAAGGAATTACATACAAATTTAAATCAAGTAAATCAATTGTTTGGCAAGGAATATATGTTTAATTTCAGTATAAGCACATACTCAGGTTTTGTTCTATTAATTGAGATCATGCACTCGGAGAAGAAAAAATATGAGGTAAGTAAACGTAATACTCCCTATTATAGCTATGCCATATTTTGTTTTCAAAATTCATAACATGGGCAATGAGATGACTCAAGTGATAAAGGTTCTAGTCACTGACTGTGAAGACTGGTGTTTGGTCTCCAGGACATACATGGTCAACGAATAGTACTAACCCCCACTCCCTAAACACAGAAATCATTCATTAAGTGTAATATAAACTTTTCTAAAAATCCATAGTTAATGTTGTGACTATGCTTTGACTTGAACCATTTATATTATTTCCCAGAGTATGTGGTGTAAAGCAGTCTTTACAATGGTAGGAATCTCTTTAATTTAATATCCTTGAAAATTATCCAGTTCTCTTTCTACTCTTTCTATATTCCCAATAAAATATATAGAAAAGATTCATATTTTCATGATAGCAACTCATAAGAATTAAGCCTCCATATATTTTGTGTTATCAGTTATTATCATTACTACTTGTGTTTTACTTGCCATTTAAACTTCTTTTCATAATTATCTTCAAAATGATAAATTGCACTATTTGTTACAAGAGAATCCTAGTTTTACTCTTACTCTACAATATAATTAAAATCTCTAATATACACGTCACTATATGCATATAATTCTTGCACAATTATGAAAACATTCCTAACATAAAACATTGTATTATTTGGAAAAATTAGTACATTTTTGAGATATAAATTCTGATTTAGTCAATAATCAAAGAACAAAAATCAGGTATCACCATTCTGTAGATTATATCCTAGAAACTAGAGAAACAGTGATAAAAAAGAACTTGGTTTCACCTTTTAGGGAATGTGTAAAATTATTAGTCCAGGTTCTGTAGAGTAACAGAACAACTTGAATATATACTAAAGAAAGACTAGTGGTGAGAATGATGACTCAGCCATGAAGAGTACTTGCTGCTTTTCCTGAGAATCCAAAATTTATTCTAAGCACCCAGGCTAGGTGACACACAATTTCCTGTAACTCCAATTCAAGAAGCTCCAATACCTTCTCCCAGCTTCTGTGGGCACCCCCCCCATCCATATAATCTTGTTAGTACATGTATACACAAAATAAACTTTTTAAAATGGGAAGATTCATTTTGATTGGTTTCATTATATGACTTTTCCAGCCTGGATTTGCTGAACACCCTATATATTCTGAATTAAAATGTTGGGTGCCTTAACATTCCCAGAATAGCAATAAAGGCCTCGATGATTCCTAGAGAGCTACTGGTCTTTGTTTCACTTGGGGACCCTAAATAGCCTGCCTGTTACATTAATGAAAGATGAAAATAGCAGGAACATTGATAGAGTTAAGGACTTTTAAACAGGGTAAAAGAACATGCTAGATAAATATTGAGGCAATGAGAAAAAAAGCAAAGTATTTGGTTTGAATCTTATTTAATTTGACAGGTACTATACTATGCTTACACATTATAGGCTGAGCCTTCATATTTAAAATAACATGTTGAATGAAGCATGTTAAACTAAGACAGAGAAATTGGGGTTCAACCTGAACGTCAGAAATGAAAAACAGCCAGCCTCTTGTTCTTACCTATACCCCAGTCTGAAATAGTAATTTTTCCTCCATAAATCTTAAGATAAGTCTGAGACTGAAAGATGTCTCCTCCCATTTTATAATCCTCTCCAGTCCTGGGATTAAGGGCATGCACCACTACCACCTGTTTACTATGAGAAGCTAGTGTGACTACTGGGATTAAAGGTGTTTGTCACTGTTGCCTGGTCTATAAGGCTTGCCAGTGTGGCTATTTAACTTTTCTGATCCTCAGGCAAGCTTTATTTATTAAAATACAGACTGCCACTAAATTTCCCCTTTTGCCTAAAAGTTTAAAAGAAAGTTATAAAAATATAAAAAAGCTATCTGCAGTAAGTACAATTACTACATACCAATATGTACAGGTAATAAATATAATCAGCAGTAAGTAAAATGACTACATAGCAATATGTAC
Organism: Ondatra zibethicus; assembly: GCA_004026605.1. Classification (NCBI taxonomy): domain Eukaryota; kingdom Metazoa; phylum Chordata; class Mammalia; order Rodentia; family Cricetidae; genus Ondatra; species Ondatra zibethicus. Next base: position 28,581 of record PVIU01020107.1, read on the forward strand.
AGGCAACAAGTATATCAACAATGTCTAATCCATTTGCAAATTTGATAAATTCAGAGAAAATAGTCCACATCTATCCTATCTTGGTGAGTCCCAATTTTCTACCTAATGTATTTTCTACCTCAATTTGCATCACCATCCAAAACTATCTTTTGGTTTCTCTCAACATTATATACTTTGCATTTCTTTAGAATTTTTTTTCTGAGTCTTGTAAACAAGGGAGGCTATAACTATAACTATCTCATCTTCAACTACCTCAGAGATGCAAGAAAGAAATAATGTTAACTGAATAATCGGGAAGTCCAAACAAGCAGTTTCCAAAAACTGTGAATAATGACAGAAAGAGCTGGCTTCCTGGAGAGTCACCCAAATTTTCTCGGCAATGTTGGGCCATCCATCTTAGGCCTACAGTCTTTGAATATCTGACAGACATTTCTGTGAAGCAAGATTCAGAATGGGTAGCCCTCCTTGTCATGACAATGTTTTTCAGTCACTTTCTTTTGTGCTCTGCTTCTTTAATTAGGAAATCATATTGTCAGCAGTTGAGGCAGGGGCATTTTCTTGCCCAGTGGTTTACTTTTGCTACACAGGAAATAATCTCTTTGTGGAGTTTCTTCGATGTCCATTATCTTCTCTGAAGTAGATTGGTGCTGCCAGGAGCAAACATGTCTCATTGTTATTTAAAAGAAGAAAGTAGATTATTAAAACACCTTAAATGTCATATTCTATAGATCTCTGAAGTATCTACAGATGACCTGTCCATCTAAAATGTATCTTTGCTTAACCTTGAAAAGATACCTAATGTGACTATAAGTTTAATTATACTAGCTGATTAACTACTAAACTATATTTCCTTATTATTCTAAAGGGTAATCATAATTTTCAAGGACTAGAGATCTGCATTGTATTATTAAAAGAGCTGTATAGCCATAATAACTTGAACAAGATTAGAAATGTATGTAGAGTGTGTTTTAACAAAATTAATCTCAAATTTGTATCAATGCACAATATTTGTATACAATATACAAAAGTCCAGTCCAATGTAAAACATTTAAAACTAATAATTGCACTTTAAAACTAGATTTCAATAATCTACCTTTTTATCCTATCATATCTATATCATCCATTTTTTCTTTTCAGAGTAGATTAAATAATCTACCCTTCTATCCCATCATATTTGTATCCCCCATTTTTCTTTTTGAACAAGATCATATCTAGATCCTCCCCTTTTTATTTTCAGATTAGACTCAATAATCTACACATTTATCCTATCATATCTATATCCCCTTTTTTCTTTTCAAAACAAAACCTTAAATCTAATTTCCTTATTTAGCTTTTTTCCTAAATAATAACTTTCCATAATAACTTTCAACCAACACACTAAACAAAGACAAACATCCATAATCCATTTTTTGAGAATGTGGGAATAGTTTCTAGGCTTCTTCCTGCTGATTGTGGGCACTGATATTCTTATGGTGACCCAAAGAATATTTAGGATTATGATAAAGTCGTGACTAGGGAATTCTGAAAGGATGGATCATCTAGCCAGCAATTTTTAAGTTGTTCTGGATGTATAACTCAGAGGAAACTGCAACAGAGTTGCTAAAAAACATTGGAGCATCTGGACCATCCACCACATCAGAGATTTTCTAGGGGTTTTTCCTTGATCAAACCTTATCTTTCTTAACCCAAAGTGAATTCACAGCTTCTCACTTCATGTAGAAACTAAATCAAAGCCTTTTCTCCAAAGCAACATCTCTTCTGACTTAAATTTTGAAGTCAAGGCATTTTCAAAATATATGTGTGATTATTTACAATCAAATCCAGCTTTATTTACAATCAAATATCTTTTCATAGCTGTTGCTCCTTCCTCAGCAGTCAAACAATTCAAAGACAACACAATAACACAGAGCATCCTGAATCTCTGTGTATTTTCCATCATTATATGGAAGCTAAGCCAGGTCAGATAGGAGTTGTGAGTGTTACTTTTCCTCCCAAACCCAGGTGGCTAGGTTTTGGTCCAGCTCTTGCCTGTTCTGGTGACTAAAAAGCCTCAGTGAAAGCTGGGTTGTGGTGGCATATGCTTTTAATCCTAGCACTTGGGAAGCAGAGGCAGACAGATCTCTGTGAGCTTGTGGCCAGCCTGGTTTACAAGAGTTGGTTTCAGGACAGGCTCCAAAACTACAGAGAAACCCTGTTTCAAAAAAATATTAAAAAAATTTCCTCAGAAAAACAACTATTTTTTTCATGAATTCATACCCCAAATGTTGGGCACCAAATAAAGCACAATCCATAAAAATTCAGAGAGAGAATTGGGGGCTCAACCTGAAGGTCAGAAAAGCAAAACACTCAGACAATGACTCTTACCTCTACTTCAGTCCAAAATTGTGATCCTGCCTCTAGGAATCTCAGAATGAGACTAAAACTGAAAACTGTCTCCTCCAGTCTTATAATTCTGTCTAGTTCTGGGATTAAGGGTGTACACCACTACCGCCTGGTTTCTATGGGAAGTTCATGTGGCTACTGCGAATAAACGTGTGTGTCATTATGGCTACTGGGATTAAAGGTGTATGTCATTGCTACCTGGTCTGTAAGGCTGGTCAGTGTGACTGTTCTACTTTGCTGATATTCAGACAAGCTTTCTGTATTAAAATACAAATGAAATGTCACTTCAGTGTTGAAAAAAATCCCTTATAAATGTACAGTTTATCTCTGTTGATTCCCAAACTATTCCATAATGACAACTAAAATTATTAATTTTAAACATATATATGTATGTACACAGATATTTCTCATACTTCTCTTATTCTTACATTTTCTCTTTTCTTCTAAAAGTCTGTATCAGTAACCTAATTTAATACAGCAACTGTTTATTGATTACTTATCTGTAATTCAAAAGGCTACTGCATAGTCTTACTACCCTAGCAGTTCTCTGGAAATGAATGCAATCTGAGGGTTGGTAGTCAATGAATAGTAAGTGTTTGTTTGGCCTGCTAACCAAGACAGACATTCCAGTTGCTGAGCCCTCCTGAGGTAAGGTCAATAAGACCTGAGCAAAGAAATTTGGCTGCTTATGAGTGTCTATGTAATAAATAAAACATGGTAGATATGTAGGAATTTAAGGCCTTCCAGGCCACGAGGAGCCAAACTGAAGTCAGCCTGCCATTGCCAGAGTTCCTGATTATTCCTAGCCAATGAGGAATGACCACACAATGTCAATGGGTTGGGCCACCTGGGTGCTGAGAGGGTGTGTGAGGTACTCGCCATTGATAAATAAATGAGTCAGCTGTATCACTTTCACTGGACTCCCAGCTTCTGTGTCCTTGATATCTCACCTTTTCATCCCCTCACCCCAGGAGGACATTATGCCCTTTGAAAATTCCTTTTTTGAAAAAGTTTGTCATCATGTTAAATCCCTCCTGAATGCTCAAATATATATTAATTGGCAGGGTGGTATTGTTAAACATTCTCTTTAAATGTCTCCTGCTGGAGATCCAACAGTAGGGAGCAGCAACTAAGGTGAATCTTTAGTGTTAATGACTCCAGGCATCATTCTCACAGTCCTCTGCAGGAGATTATTCATGCCTTATTATCTCTGATTCAAAAGACTACTACTGCCTAGTACCCCTATTCTGGCAGCTCCCCAGGAATGAATGTTCTTCAAGGGCTGGTAGTCAATGACTGGTAAAAGCTTGTTTAGCAGGCCAATGTAAAACAAGCATAGTCCAGTTGTTGAGCTCTCCTAAGGTGTGGTCAATAAGGCCTGAGCAAAGAATTCTGGGTCCCACTGAATGCCCATGTAATAATTTTTTTAAATGTATATGTAAGAAGTTAAGGTCTGTCAGGAGACTGTCTGGTGCTGTTAGAGGACATGATCATGTCTAACTAATGAGGGGCAACCACATCATGATGCCTGAGGGCCGAGCAACGGGGCTATCAGAGGTCCTTAACATTTTTAGCCAATGAGGGGCAACCAAGCAACTATCAATGGAATCAGAATGCCTGGGTGCCGGTAGGGCATATAAGATTCTCTCACTTGGTAAATAAATGAGTCTGCTCTGTCTCTTTCACCAAAATCCCAGCATCTGTGTCATTGATGTCCCACCTTCTCACCCTCTCCCACAAGGAAGATGTTAGACCCCAGCAACAAATATGTATGTATAGATATAGATATATAGATGATATAGATATAGATTTCCCATGAGTCACTTTTCCCTACATTTTTTCTTTTTTTCCAAAATGTTTGTATCAGTAACATAATTCAATTCACTAAATCTTTATCTATTGCTTCTAGGTTGCTTTTTAACTGGCAAAACCTCTGTGTTCAGAATACCATGACAATCTCTAGATTTGGAAGAAGATATTTACTCTGAAAATTCAATATGGTTCACTATATCTGACCTATATGATATTTCATTAGTCCAGTATGTTTCGTTTGCTATTTCAAGAGGAAACTCAGGTATGTAAAGTTTGCTCTTATAAATCTGCTTCTCTGACAAGAAACAATTCTTTGAGAATTTTTGAAGACACATATGAACAGAATATCATGAAAAAACAAATATTCCCATGTGATTGCTTACTGAAAAATGTCTGAGTGTGTGTGTGTTGTTTATGGTGAAGATATAATGACTTCAGGCAAATTAATGTAAATTAGAGATATTAATATAGCCTTCTCATGGGCTCCTCAAGAATTTATCAGGTTTATAAATAGAAATTCAATGATGACAAAATTATTATGATGAAAATTAAAAGAAATAAATATCAAAAAATTGATATGAGTGAATAAAATTTGAAAATTATGGCCATGTTAAAATATCTACCAAATTTAAAATTCATAATGAAGAATTTGTGGCAATTCTAACTGTATAAAACTACAGTGAAATGCATAGATTGTACATCTGACTAATTTCTTTTCATGATGGTATTTAATTTCAAAGTTTTATAGTAAAATTTTAAATATAAAAGAGGTTGAAATATTTTTCTTGTGTGCAAATTTTTAATTTATCATGAGTTAAACACAATATTTAAAAAAAACCCCGCTAAGAAAAATTTCAAAACACTACAATTTGTGCAAGAGCAAAAATAAGACAATATACAAGTAGACTTAGGAAATCAGCTTATGCATAACTCATTTTGTACATACAAACAAGTTCTTGAAAGCAGGTAGACAATTTCTGAGTAAGTGTTTGTGTGGATCATTTTATATATTTAAAAAACACCTACCTTAAAGTTTTCTGCTAGACAGTCCTGTTAATTCCTGACAAATTATTATTGACATCTGATATTGGTATAAATTTTTTTTTAGAAATAAATTTTGTTAAGAAATGTCATTGATTGTGGGCTTATAATTCTATGGTGTCTCACAAAATTTAAAACAAAAATCTAGATCATTTAAATGTATTCATTAGAACACGTTACCCAGAACTGGAAACCCCAATGGACATACATATTAGAATTGAAAATTTTCTTACCAGGCACCATCTATCACACTCTCTTAAGAAATATAAATGCAAAAGAAACAAAAAAATCAAACCATCAACCCAAGAAAGCAAAACTAGTTATCAGCACCTAGAATACAGTCTTCTCAAACCTGTATGTCTAAATGCAAGATTAAAAAAAAAACAAAGAAACAAAATAAATAACTTCCAGGAAAGTATGTTTCCACTATAACCCAGAAACCCTACCAAGGTAGGTCAAGAATATTGCAACATACCTTAAGCAGAAGACAAAGATCTTAAAATAGCCTTTAAAATATGATGGAGGTTCTTAAAGACAATATAAATAATCCCATTAAAGACCTAAAAAAAAAAACCACAGTGGAAGAAAATGAATAAAAGAGATCAAGATATGAAAGTGGAAATTAAATCAATGAAGATAACTGAAACTGAATGCAACTGGGACATGAAAAATTTAAGAACTCTAATAAAATTAAGATGCAATTCTCAATATATAGCAAGCCGACAGCAAACATCAAATTAAATGGAGAGAAGCTCAAAGCCATTCCACTAAAATCAGGAACAAGGCAAGGCTGTCCACTGTCACCATACCTCTTTAATATAGTGCTTGAAGTCTTAGCAATAGCTATAAGACAGAATAAGGAGATCATGGGGATTCGAATTGGAAAGGAAGAAGTCAAACTTT